>PITA01020662.1:0-34400 GCA_004023965.1 Spilogale gracilis | reverse complement strand
GGGGCGCCTGGGTGGCTCAGTTGGTTAAGCCACTGCCTTCGGCTCAGGTCATGATCCTGGAGACCCGGGATCGAGCCCCACATCGGGCTCCCTGCTCAGCAGGAAGCCTGCTTCTCCCTCTCTCACTCCCCCTGCTTGTGTTCCCTCTCTCTGTCAAATAAATAAATAAAATCTTAAAAAAAAAAAAAAAAAAAAAAAATTTACAAGTATAATTACTGATAAGAGTTTTAAAAAGACTTAAAATCTAAATTTTATATACTAGATTTTTTGGTTTAAGACTGTTGTAACCTCAAAGGAAACAGTCAACAAAACAAAGAGGCAACCCACGGAATGGGAGAAGATATTCACAAATGACACTACAGACAAAGAACTGATATCCAAGATCTATAAAGAACTCCTCAAACTCAACATCCAAAAAACAGACGATTACATCAAGAAATGGGCAGAAGACATGAACAGACATACAAATGGCTAAGAGACAAATGAAAAAATGTTCATTAGCCATCAAGGAAATTCAAATCAAAACCACATTGAGATACCACCTTACATCAGTTAGAATGGCCAAAATTAACAGGACAGGAAACTTCAAGTGTTGGAGGGGATGTGGAGAAAGGGGAACCCTCTTACACAGTTTTTGGGAATGCAAGTTGGTGCAGCCACTTTGGAAAACAGTGTGGAAACTCCTTAAAAATTACAAATAGGGCTACCCTATGACCCTGCAACTGCACTACTAGGTATTTACCCCAACAATACAGATCTACTGGAAAGAAGGCCCACCATATGTTCCCCAATGTTCATAGCAGAAATGGCCATAATCACCAAGCTGTGAAAAGAGCCAAGGTGCTCTTCAACAGATGAATGGATAAAGAAGATATGGTCCATATATACAATGGAATAGTATGCCTCCATCAGAAAGGATGAATACCCAACTTTTGTAGCAACATGGATGGGACTGGAGATTATGCTGAGTAAAATAAGCCAAACAGAGAATGTAAAGTATCATATGGTATCACTTACTTGCGGAGCATGAGTAGCATGGAGGACGTAGGTGAAGGAAAGGAAATGCGAACCGGGGTAAATCAGAAAAGAAGGTGAAGTATGAGAGACTTTGGACTGTGAGAAACAAACTGAGGGTTTTGGAAAGGGGGAGGTGGGGGGAATAGGTGAGCCTCGTGGTGGGTATTAAGGAGGGCACCTATTGCATGGAGCACTGGGTGTGGTGCATAAACAATGAATCTTGCAACACTAAAAAAATAAATTATTATTTAAAAAAAAAAGAATGTTTTAACCTAAAAATCATCACTGTCATTATCAAGAAGAAAATCTCAACAAAAATGTTTCATTTTAGTACTTAAGAGTTTGAGTTAGTTAAAAATTAATATCTTCTATATCAATATATATTAATATATTAGGATCATATATTAATAAACCTCTGAAAGAGTATATTAAGATAAACATGCTCATAATTGTACTATCAGATGAAAGTAGATGTTGTCAATCCCATTTGGCAGCAGGTAAAAAAGACCATGCCTGCCTATCATTCTCTAATTCACTCATAATTTGACACATACAGCCATGCAATAGTGAAGTATAAACTATAGCTCACTAAGAATTGTGGAGACTTCCTCCCACACCATCTAAAGCAGAATGAAAAAGACCCTGAAAACAGCAATCTTCAACTTAAAATAATTCTAGTAAGAGATATCTGTAGGGATTGAAGGCTTCAAAGTGTTTAAAAAAAAAAATTCAACTGATTTTATGAAGGAAAAACCACACACTCACCCACCCCTCCCCGCCAACCACAGTCTGGTGAAGCCTGGCTGACAGCGTTTTAAAGACTACATTAGTTTATTTATTAAGTATACTAAAGGTAATGCTTCAGTCAAAATCTCACAAACTAATAAAAATTCAATAAAACGCAAGGTTACATATACTTTTATTTAAAAGCATATTTTAAGCCCTAATATGTATAAATGCTCATATAAAAATAAAGGAGTATAAGAAAAACTTAATTGTCACAGAATTACAGTACACCATGGGAAATACACAAAACTAATACACACAACACAGAAGCAGGAACAAAATAAATATAATTTTTTAAAAATGTTTAATTCTATTGCCTCCTTCCTTTTTTGCCTTCAGTCTTTAGGGAAATGGTATATCAAAAAAGAATAAAGAAAAGTTTACTCTTGGTTGGATTCTTGGGGGGAGGGCACTTTGGAAAGGGAGAACAACATAAGAAAGTTTCTAGGCAAAAGGAACAAGGTATAAATAAAGGTATTTTAACGTCCTGTCTTGGAAGTTAAATTCAATTCTAAAGCACAAAAAAAGATACGGAAGGCCCTGCAAAGAAGTTGGATCTGAAACAACTTCTATGCAATGGAAAGCCACTGAAGGATTTTAAGCAGGAAAGAATCATGATCAGATTTCTGACAGATACACTGCAAGAGGATAGTTAAAACACCACTGCCAGATTCCATGTGATATGGAGGGTCTAAACAGCAGAAAGAGAATACACAGGATATGAAAATTATAGCTAATCATGGTATACAGAAGATAAAATTCTGGGGGAAGTGGAGTTAGAGAAGTTTTATCTCCTTTGTTTTTCTTCTCATTTAAATACATAATCTAATCATTACCTTAGAATCTATGTAAGGAATTCAATGACCAGACACATAAAGAGGCCCTCATTACAGAATAAATGAAATAAGAAAAAGGCTTTTTAAGGTAAACCTGCTACAAGAGACCAAAAACATTACAGTGAGGAATAAAACTACCTACATTTAAATAATAAAGCTAATAATTATGGGGAAACAAAGTTACTATAACTAGAACCACATGCTATTTCTTAAAAATGAAGAAAAATAAAATATTGATAGTATAACACAATATGTTTAACTTCACATCTTAATCTTAAGGGTTATTTCCTAAGAGGACTTTAGGGCTACATCATTTTTCTCTCTCAAGTGTCTCTCTCCAACCTTGACTTTCAAATTACTTGTTCTATAAAAATATCAAAATATTCTTTTAAGTATTATGTTTGCCTCTTTCCCTTTCTTCAACTATTAACTAAGTTAACTCTGCCAGAACCTCATTTGACAATAGCATTTTAGTAGTTTTTGCATAGCATTTTAGTTTTCCAACAACTTTTTTTTTTTTTTAAAGATTTTATTTATTTGACAGAGAGAAACACAGCCAGAGAGGGAACACAAGCAGGGGGAGTGAGAGAGGGAGAAGCAGGCTTCCTGCCGAGCAGGGAGCCCGATGTGGGACTCGATCCCGGGTCTCCAGGATCATGACCTGAGCCGAAAGCAGTTGCTTAACAACTGAGCCACCCAGGCGCTGCTACTTTATTTTAAGATTTTATTTATTTGACAGAGAGAGACATAGAGAGCAGACAGAGCGCCCACTGAGCAGGGAGCCCAATGCGGGCCTTGATCTCAAGAACCTGGTATCATGACCTAAGCCAAGGGCGGACCCTTAACCAACTGAGCAACCCAGATGCTCCTGTTACTTTATTTTATAATCAACCAGTTCTCATCTCTTCCTTCAATAAAATCCTAATCTAAGGCATCATCTCCTCTCTTCTACATTGTGTTTGCTTCCTAACTTTTACACTTCCAATGGCAGAGGGTCGGGACACAGTCTCTTCCCTATCCTCCACATGGGCACCCCAATAAACATTTTAAACTCTAAATCAGATCCTGCTCAAAACTCTCCTTTGACTTTTCTTTTTAAAGACTTACTTATTTGTGGGGGAAGGGGCAGAAGGAGAGGGAGAGAATCTTAAACTTATTCTGACTTCAGTGAGGGCATAGCCTGACTAGAGGCTCAATCTAATGACCCTGAGATCACAACTTGAGCAGAAACCAAAAGTGGGACACTCAACTGACTATAGCTCCCAGGGGCCCTGACTTTCTAGCATATTTACACTTCATTCATGTGTAAGCTTAAATGCTAATGCCCTAAAAAAGCCTGATTATACAAACTGACTGAACTACATGCTATTTCCAGTCCTAATACGTCCTAATTTTTTTTGCAAATCCCTAATATGCTTATTTTTGATTTCTAACACACTTATATATTTTATACTACTGTGACTACATCACATATTTATTTGTTTAGTATCTCCCCAAGCCTCACACAGACACCTCCTAAAACATAAGCTCCAGTAAGGGCAGGGACTTTGCCAGCTATATTCCAACAAAACAACAGTGCCTAGCTCATATTAGAGGCATTCAATAAATAGAGCCAGTTAAATTAATATAATACTATATTGTCACATGTTACTAGAGCCCATCAGTGAGAGACTGAATAACAAAAACCTGGACATAATACCAAAAAAATGCTACTATAAAACAAAAGAGAGATAGCATAATGGGAATTTTCAGTGACTGTTTGTGAGATGACAATTTTTGCTTACCTGCATACACTCACATAGTATTCCATTGACAAAGATCCCATGTATTTCAAAAAGTGAGCATTAACTTAAAGGTAACAATATCCTATACACTGAGTCATTCCCAAGTGTTTTGAAGAAAATAAAATATAAATTAAAAAGGCTGAATTACACAGCTAATATGACTTTAGAATCAAACAGAACTCACAAGGATTCTCCATAAGTGGTTAATGAGGAAAATATTAAACACCCCAAGAACCTTCGTTAACTAGAAGGTCCCCTATGCCCCTTTCCCCACATATACAAAGCTAGATCCACCATAGCTTTCTGAACTGACAGAGGTTTTGAAAGCTGGAGTAATCTATTGTAGTGGCACTGAACTAACAATTCACATCTTATCCTAAAACTATTTGTTTGAAAAGCTTCCAGTGGGCAATCACCCTAAGTGGATTAGCAAGTTAAAAACATGTAAAATTGGGAGCCTGGGTAGTTCAGTTGGTTAAGCGACTGCCTTTGGCTCAAGTCACGATCCCACAGTCCCGGGATCAAGCCCCACATTGGGTCCCACATCAGACTCCCTGCTTGGTGGGAAGCCTGCTTCTCCCTCTCTCACTCCTCCTGCTTGTGTTCCCTCTCTAGCTGTGTTTCTCTCTGTCAAGTACATAAATAAAATTTAAAAAAAAAAATGCAAAATTGCTTTTACTTTGAACACTTCAAGCAAAAAGTTCAAATTCCAGTTTTAGGTAGGATATATTTCATCAACTAGAACTTCAGAACTAGAAGGAACCACGGACATTTACTGTACTTCACAAATACTGAACGAGGCTAGTCACTACTGCTACTCTAAAACCTAGGGAAACAATACAAGCAAGACCAATATAATCCCTGTTCCAATAGAGCTTATAGAGAAGAACATAAGTTAACAACACAGAGTAATGAAGAAAATTCCAAAGTTTTTAGGGGAAAAGCCCAAGGTTTTACTTCATCAAATTTCTCCATAATATTACCTACCATTTTCATGTTCTCAAATTATACAAACTTTAAGGTCATTTGCTTTAAACTCACAAGATATTTAAAGCTACTATTAGTTCAAGAAATTCACCGAACTTTTAAGCTAACAGTGAATTCACATTATTACAATATTCTGCTGTTCGTGGCATGAAAATTCAAAGCATTAAGGAAACAGATGGGCCATCTGAATCTCATTTCTAGATCATTATCAAAACGCAATTTCTCAGGGGGTTTGTACACTAAATGGAAACGCTCCCAAGGACTAGTACCACATGTGCATTTTGCAACATAAATCCTAAGCAATTACAAGTTTGAAGCTTTGTACCTGTGTGATGGAGAAGGAGCTTCAAATTGAGGTACTGTGCTATCCTCACAGACAGGAGAGTACAAGCCGCTCATTTCCTGAAAACACAATTATTTGAGTTATAGCAAAAACTCCAAACAGAAGATATGTAAGTCAGATAAGTGATATGATATTATATTCCCTTCCAATCCTAGATTTTTATTAGTCACATTTTTCTCAACATCCATATTTCCCAAGGCTTCCTCTCCTCAGAGTACAAAAGCAAGATTATCTAAAAAGTTCAGAGACAGCTTTTTCTATAGTACACATTCTTAAAGAACTAGAAACTCTTTAGTAAATATTGTTTATCACTAATGAAGCCACCAAATGCAGAAAAAGACAAATGTAAACATTTCTATAATAAGCTAATCCTTAATCCAAGAGAGAACCTATTGATAAATATTAAGATAAGTATGACAGGATGGTACATGAATCATTAGGTTCAATCCAGAAAACAGGATATGTGTTTACTCTAAAAATATCCTCTGAAAGCATTAAATAACAGTCATCTTGATTCAAATATTAGCATTTTAAAATGACTTAAAGTCTAACACATTAACTCAGAGGAAGAAGCCTCCTAATCAACTATTATTGCATAAATTATGCACCTGAATCATATCAACAACCTAGCCTTTTTTTAATGTGCTAGTCTGATTAATAGGAGAGCAGAAATTTTAAAATGCCACTGAAGATACATAATCAGGTAGAATTACATCTGTTTAATATAAGCTCAGTTCAGTCATACAGCCAACATGGGACATAAGCATAGTAGTAACAAGTAAGGAATGACACAGGGGATACTTAATTTCCACAAAATGTTAAGCTTTAGATCATTTTACATGTTCTACATATCAGCAAAAGAAAATTATAACACGTGAACAATTTAAAACACACACTAAATTTAAATGAAGCTGCAGAAAATAATATCACATTATAATAGCCTATGAGCCTCCAAAAGATCCTCCCATGGATTTCCGTAAGTAAACTATATTATACTATAAATGCCTAGATTATTGTTCATGTGTTTTCATACCTCTTTATAAATTAACCTTAGCACAGTAGATATGTAAAAAATTATTTACTTAATAAAAGAATTGTGACATTATAATTTTAATGATAATTGAGGGTTTTGCGGGAGTTGATTTAAGTTACTATGATAGAGTACCAAGAAAATTAAATGATTTTTTCAATCTATCCAAGAATAATTATGGCAATAAAACAGTGAAAACAAATTTAGAATACAATTTATTATAAAGTATTCAGAATGCTTTTTCTACAAAAATGCACTCTGAATTAAAATTTAAGTAACATCTGTTATATTCTAAAAAGTGGAAGCAAATTCCAAATTCAGTGCAGTAATTTAAAGGAAAAGTGACAATTTCATGAAACTGAAAATTTATAGAGATGTGAGAAATTCTTGATTTCTTACTTCCACTCTTTTAATATCCTCTTCCAAAACACTCAGCTCCTTCTGGATCTGTTCCAGTTGCTGCAGACAAAATGGAGAGGGGGGGATAAAAAACCTAAACCAAACCACACTGACACACGTGATCATAAAATAACTTTACATCTGGAAAATAATTTCTAGCAAATGGGGCGCTAATAATAGATTGCAGGGATGAAAAACCGCAGACAAGAAGACCTGAAAGGTCTGTTAGAAAATGTAGACTTAATGACTTTATTCATTATGCAGATACAAATGATCAAGAAAAATGACAATGTGACTTAATAAAAACAGGAAACATACAAAGACTTTTCAATTACCTCATTCGGTAGCAATTAATGTCAGGATGTGAGCTGTTAATCCATTTTAAAATAAAAATTAGTTTCAGAGGTTAAATCCCACTACCCAAAAGCAATCACAAGTTAGCATCTTAATATTTGCTTCTTAAGCATTTTTTATTTTTAAGATTTTATTTATTTACTTGACACAGAAAGACACAGCGAGAAAGGGAAAACAAACAAGGGGAGCAGGAGAGGGAGAAGCAGGCCTCCTGCCAAGAAGGGAGCCCAATGGGAGGGTTCCATCACAGAGTCCTCAGGATTTGACCTGAGCCAAAGGCAGACGCTTAATGACTGAGCCACCCAGGCGCCCCTCTTAAGCATTTTTTTAAGACATGTTTAAGATAATTCTTCATCTGGGGCCCCTGAATGACTCCGTCAGTTAAACGTCTGTCTGCCTTTGGCTTAGGTCAATGATCCCAAGATTCTGGGATTGAGCCCCTAATTGGGCTCCCTGTACAGTGGAGAGTCTGCTTCTCCCTCTCCTTTTGCCCTTCCCCTGCTTATACACACACACACACGCTCTCTGTCAAATAAATAAAAATCTTTTAAAAAGTAAGATAATGCTTCATCTTTACTATCTTATCTACTTGCATCATAACCTTTTCCTGTGACATTAAAATGCAAACATTTTAACTGCTGAATCATATTCAACAATCTATTTAACCATTATCATCTTACTAGAGATTTAAGTTGTTTGCATGAGTAATTCTGGAACATGAGCCTTAATTTTAATTGTTATTAAAAGATAATTAAAAAGTTATTCAACCAAAAATAAATTGAGTTAGGAAAACTTCACTGTGAAACTGCTTTCTAGAAACACCACACAAATTTAAATTTCTATAACCAGCATCTATAAGTTGCTGTCTTAATCTAAACCAAATACATTAAACCAATTTTTAAAATGTAAAATAGCTATAATGAATACTTGTGTAATATTTATCATAAGATGTGAAACAGGTACTATTATACATTAGATAATGAAAAGCACAGAAAGGTTAAATGACTTGATCAAGAGCAAACAGTGTGTAAGTGGCAGAACTGATATTAAAATTATGACAGTCCCCTTGCTCCAGAATTCCTGCTGCTACTCATTATGCTATAGTACTTCTTGGAAACAGTACATCATTATTTAACTTTTCATTTCTTTCATGACTGGTAAGGGTAAACGGACTTCTAAGGTTTATTAACATTGGCACCTTCTCTTCTGTGACAATCCATATACAGTTGGTAATACAATTGATAACTTCTTAATTCAAATATTTGCCAGTGCTAAGCATTTTGCTAAGCAGTTGGAAGGATAGGATTTAAAAAACTATAGCCCTAGGGACACATGCACCCCAATGTTTGTATCAGCAATATCCACAATAGCCAATTATGGAAAGAGCCTAGATGTTCATCAATAGGTAAATGGATTAAGAAGATGTGGTGTGTGTACACACACCATGGAATATTATGCCACCATCAAAAAAAATCCCAAAATCTTGCCATTTTCAAAGACGTGGATGAAACTAGAGGGTATTATACTAAGAGAAATAAGTCAATCAGAGAAAGATAATTATCTTATGATCTCACTGACAGAGAAATTTGAGAAACAAGACAGAGGATCATAGGGGAAGGGAGGGAAAAATACAACAAGATAAAACCAGAGAGGGAGACATACCATAAGAGACTCTTAATCTCAGTAAATAAACTGAGGGTTGCTGGAGGGGGACAGAGGTGGGAGGGATGGGATGGCTGGTTGATGGACATTGGGGGAGGGTATGTGCTATGGTGAGTGCTGTGAATTGTGTAAGACTGATGAATCACATACCTGTACCCCTGAAACAAATAATACATTTTATGTTAATAAAAAAGACAAGTATAGCCCTTGCCCTCATGGAATTCAATCTAGGAAAGAGAACAAGTAAGCCAACAACTGAAATATCATAGTAAATATTACGATGATGGTATGCACACAGAATTTAAGGTAAGGTTGCTCCTAGTGTAGATGGAAAACCAGGGAAGAGGAGAGAGGCAACTGGATAAATGAAGTTAGATCTGAAAGTAAATGAAAGGCTTAGCCTTGAAGGACTAATAGAATTATGCTAGGGAAAACAGTGAGGAAAGAGCATAAACAGGGTAAAAAAATAATATACTAAGAGAAATGTAAGCTATGGGAAAGGAGAATAATAAATCTGAAGCTATGATAATGAAATCCTCCAATGTCAACCAGTATAGTCAGCAAAGATGAGAAAAAAATAAATAACAAGATGGTAGGGAGAACACCAATGTTTAAGAGACTGGCAAAGAAAGAAGTAGTAGTTCTGCATTAACTATCAGGAACTGCAAAATGGTAACCACAAAACCAGAAGACAACACAGGATACTATTATAGAAACCATGAGGAATGGGAGGAGAGTGTGTCAGAAAGTAATTAGCACTGTTAAATCCTTTCAACTCTTCCATCCAGTTTAATAAACTATTCTGTACTATAAAATTTTTCACACCATACTCCCACCTTAACCAAAACCTTGCTCTCCCTCAAAGACACAGTCTGTCTTGGAACTCTTTCAAATAAAAACTAATCAACTGATAAATACTCTCATACCCCAGGTCCATTTACAAAAATTAGTCTTCCATTAAAACCACTCTGATATGGTTCAATCCAAGCAGCGAAATTGCTCTACTGCTCTAAACCATCTATAAAACATCGCGGTCATTTCCTACCATCACTGACACCTCTTGTCTTTTGCCTCTTAGTTCATGCATATTTTCAACTCCAGTGATCCTAAGCTCCAACTCAGCAAAGCATCCCACAATCACCAATTAACCTTTTTCTTTACTTTGAAATGCTCCACTCTTCAAATCTTTATTTAAACAAATGCTGAGTCTTTAGTATGACTCCTTTAAAAAATACATTTAAAGGAAAGATAAAGTCAACATCTATAATATCAACATCCAGAGATAGCCAATATCACTAATGTGATACATACTACATAATTAAGATCATGTATATTCTTTTATAAGGAACTGGTATCCTAGCAAGTAACTGTTTTCCTGAGTTTGGCGAGCCATTCTATAAATTATCAAACCCAAAGAGGAGGTCATAGGAAGCTCCAATTTATAGTCAGTCTGAAGAACAGGTGACAAGGTAGACTTGCAATTAGTCCATATAAAGTGGCATCAGCCTTATAAGGCTGAACCATTAACCTGTGGAACCTGGGGCAAACACCAGGTAGATAGTAATAGAACTGAATTGAACTGGAGGACATTCAGTTGGTGCCTGCAAAGAACTGAATGGCTTAGTGTAAAAATCACTCCCATTTGGTGGCCAGAAGCATAAGAACAGCATGATGAATATAAGGGAAGCAAATGTTTCCCTATCAGACATCAGTGCAAGACAAAGTACTAAAAACAGAAGAAAGACAAAAACAATTTAGACAAAGAAGGATTTAAAGGAAGTGAAAGAATTAATCTAAATTCACTCTTCAAACATGTTTCATAACTGGGAGCAGTCAGATCTAGAATAAAAGCATGAATCAGAGTTCAAAAGTGTTTTGAAGATATGAAGAAAGTCCACAAAGATGAACTACCAGTATCTGAATGAAAACTGCTCATTACTTGGGAATGATAACCAAAACCACCCTAGGCCATATCCTCATGAGTCTGGGGCTACTAAAAATAATAATAAATAAATATGATGGAAAAATGCTTGAAGCTCAACCCTAAGCCTACATTAATAGCAAGGCCACTCTCAACACAGCATGACGTGCCAAAATCCAAAGAAAATTAAAAAAAAAAACAAAAAAACATTTATATTTAAGAGGTAAAGTTTCAAGAGCAATTGAGCATCCAACTCTTGATTTTAGCTCCGGTCATGATCTCAGGATCACAGATCGAGCCCTGCATCAGGCTATGTACTCAGCATGGAGTCGGCTTGAGATTCTCTTTCTCCCTCACTCTTTACCCCTTCCCCTGCTTGCACACACACTCAATCCCTCTCTAAATTTAAAAAGAAAGTGAAATTTCAGAATCCCAGACAACGAAAATGTAAAAGAATTTGAAAATAAGAAGCCCCAACATTTGATTTGCCGCACATAGGTATCATTGGTACTTATTAATCTGAACTACACTCATGATTTGATAAAAGTATGCTTAAGTATTAAACTTAATGTGTGAGTTTTGTTTTTTAAAAGCTAATACAATTAGGGGCGCCTGGGTGGTTCAGTCAGTTAAGCATCTGCCTTCGGTTCAGGTCATGATCCCAGGATCCTGAGATTGAGCCCTGCGTTGGGGCTCCGTTTCCAGGGGGGGATCATTTTCTCTCTCTCCCTCTGCCTCTTCCCCTGCTTCTGCTCTCTCTAGCACATATTCACTCTCTCAAATAAATAAATTCTTTCATCTTATTACTTAAATTAAAAAAATTAAAATTAAAAAATAAAAGCTAATATAATTAGGATATATTGTAGCTGCCAAGGCTGTTTCAATCATCTGACATATTCAAATCTGAACAAAAGAATACTGGCATACTTTCAGGAAAAAATTAGTTAAAAACAGAAAGTAGCAAAATTTAACATATATATAAAAACAATAATGACATACCCCATACATCTATTAGAACAATGACAACACCCAATGCTGATAACAATGTGCAGCAATAGGAACTCTCACTTATTCCTGGCAGAAAAGAAAAACAGTACAACCACTTTGAAAGACAGTTTGGCAATTTCTTTAAAAAGTAAACATAGGGCACCTGGGTGGCTCAGTGGGTTAAAGCCTCTGCTTTCAGCTCAGGTCATGATCTCAGGGTCCTGGGATCAAGGCCCAGGTCAGGCTCTCTGCTCAGCAGGGAGCCTGCTTCCTCCTCTCTCTCTCTGCCTGCCTCTCTGCCTACTTGTGATCTCTCTCTCTCTCTCTCTGTCAAATAAATAAATAAAATATTTAAAATAATAAAATAAAATAAAAAATAAAAATAAAAAGTAAACATAATTTTAACATACAACTCAGTAATTATGCTCCTTGGTATTTAACGAAAGGAGCTGAAAAATTTTATGTCTACACAAAACCATATTTATAGGAGCTTTATTCATAATTACTAACACTTGGAAGCAACCAAGATGTCCTTCAGTAGGTAAAGGGTAAACAGTATCTCATCCAGACAATGGAATAGTATTTAGTGCTAAGAAGAAATGGACTCTAAAAACATAAAAAGACATGGATGAAACTTAAATGCATATTACTAAATGAAAAAAGCCAATGTGAAAGGTCACATACTGTATAATTCCAATTCTATGATATTCTGGAAAAGGCAAAACCAAAAAAAGAGTAAAAATCAGTGATTGCCAGGGGTTGAAGACAGGAAATGGGATGAATAGGTGGAGCACAGAAGAATTTAAGTGCAATGAGAATACTCTGTATGATACTATAATAATGAATACATGTCACTATACATTTCTCCAAACCCAGAGAATGTGCAAAACCAAGAGTGAATCCCAAAGGAAACTATGGACTTTGGGTGATTATATCATGCCAGGTTCATGAGTTATAACAAATGTACCCTCATGAGGGCTGTTGATAATGTGGGAGGTTTTGGGCATGTGAGGGCAAGGAGTACATGGGAAATCTCTGTACCCTCCTCTCACTTTTGCTGTGAACCTAAAACAGGAGAAGGAGGAGGAGGAGGAGGAAGAGGAAGAAGAAGTCTTTAAATATATATACACATATACAGATACATTGATTCTATGAGTTTCTACCGAAAGCGAAGCACATTTAGCCATATGAAGTACAAGTACAAACTAAAGCCTTACCATATCACTACCACATAAACATACATATACTTAACACCTAAATTCTGTAATGTCAGGCAGGCTTAATTATGTTTCATTCAGTCCTCTGACTGTAACTTTTTTTTTAAGTTGAAAAGAAAGCATAAAACAAGCAAGATCAGAAGGAAGAAAGGAAGGAAGAAAGGGAGGGAGGGAGGGAAGAAAAGAGGGAGGGAATGACTACAAGTGACATAATGAGATGGCTTATTTAAAAGCAAATGTAAATAGGGGCAGCTGGGTGGCACAGTCGTTAGGCCTCTGCATTTGGCTCAGGTTATGATCCTTGGGTCCCAGGATCAAGCCCCGTGTCGGGTACCCTGCTCAGTGAGAGATCTGCTTCTCCCTCTCCCACTCCCCCGTCTGCATTCCCTCTCGCGCTCTCTCTCTCTCTCTGTCAAATAAATAAATAAATGAAATAAAGTAAAAAAGCAAATGTAAACAGATGTCAACACCAATACTGTGGTAAAATATAAATATATGTAGCATCTACAGTAACCCCTAAAAATCTACAAAGAAATATACTCTAAATCACTATAAATAAATAAAAATGAAATTCTAAAAAACATTCAAGTAACCCACAAGAAGAAAATAAAAACGGGGCGCCTGGGTGGCTCAGTTGGTTAAGCGACTGCCTTCGGCTCAGGTCATGATCCCGGAGACCCGGGATCGAGCCCCACATCGGGCTCCCTGCTCTGCGGGAAGCCTGCTTCTCCCTCTCTCAGTCCCTCTGCTTGTGTTCCCTCTCTAGCTGTGTTTCTCTGTCAAATAAATAAATAAAATCTTTAAAAAAAAAAAAAAAGAAAAGAAAAACAACAAAAAACAATAGAGAAAAGAAACATAAAAAAAATAATAAAATGATAGACTCAAGCCATAACATTTACATTTAATGTAAATGGTCTAAATATATTAGGACTGAATCTAGCAGAGTGGATAAAAAAAAAACCCTACAGTCTGGAAGAAACTCACCTCAAATATAATTATTCAGTAATTCACCTAACAAGGAAACAAAGCTCAGTAAAAATGCAAAAAATTCTCATGATACAATTAACAAACTTTACATGGCAGCATACAATTGTAGAAAACACATTCTTTTTCAAAAACAAGTATTTAAAAATTTAACTACTAGGTGACAGTGCAAATATCACAGTCAAAGGAATAAAACACAAAGTATTTTCTGACAACAATGTAATTAAAATAGAAATCAATAATAGAAAGACAGTAAGAAAAATCCCAATGTCCAAGTAGTAAGTTTCCTTTTTCTTTTTTCTTTTTTTTTTAAAGATTTTATTTATTTGAAATAGAGAAACACAGCCAGAGAGGGAACACAAGCAGGGGGAGTGAGAGAGGGAGAAGCAGGCTTCCCGATATTGGACTCAATCCCGGGTCTCGGGATCATGACCTGAGCTGAAGGCAGTCGTTTAACCAACTGAGCCACCCAGGCGCCCCAGTAAGTTTCCTTCTAAATAACCCACAGTCCTACAAAGAAATTATAATGAAAATTAGAAATTCTTTTAAACTAAGAAATAACAAACAGAATATTATACTAAAATCATTAGATGCAAATTGCCTTAAATCCCTATATGGGGGGGGGGAAGGCTGCATAATAGTATGTATATCCAAGTTAACAAACAAGAAAAGGAACAATAAAATAAAACCAAAGAAAAGGGAACAGTAGAAATTGTAAAGAGCATAAATTGGTAAAATGGAAAGCAAAAATAAAACAGAGAACATAAACAATGACCACAGTTGGTTATTTTAGATAGACTCATAAAACTGATACATCCCTGGCAAGACCTGACAAGAAAAAAAGAGGAAAAGACAAAGCAGCAATAAGCACAGTCAGGAACAAAAAATATCACTAAAAACTCCAGGGGCATTCAAAACTTATTAAAACCAATATGCTAATAATGAGGAAAATTTAGATGAAACAGACAACTCCTGGAAAAAGTATAACAAGTCACAGGTGATATTTAACAAAAACTGAGTACGCGTAATTGTTGTATAACAGTTAATCTGTTCCAGAATAACAGAATAACTGAATAAGCGCATAAGTGTTAGGGTGAGTCAATAAGCAAACAACAAATCCAGACAGATTCTTCAGTACAATCTTCAAACACTCAGCAAAGATATCCTTCTTCCTAAACTACATAAATTCTTCCAGAAAAAAGAAAGAGTGTACATTCCCCGCTCATTTGATTAAAGTAACAATCCTTATAGCAAAGCTGGACAAGATCAGTGTAAGAAAAAACTTACAACACAATGTCACTAATGAAAATAGATGCAAAATCCTAAACAAAGTATCAGCAAACCAAACAATACAGAAAAGGATATACATCATGGCCAAGTTTGGTTTACACAAGGAATACAAGTAATGCAAACAACCATCCTGGTGGGGTTTCCTAGAATGCAGAATGTTCAGTGATAAATCAAGATTATGCCCAGGCAAATCAGGATGGTTGATCACCCGAAGTGCAAAGCTAACTGACCTTTTAATATTAAACCAATGTAATTTACTCACATTAATAAAATGAAAAAAAAAGTTAGTATCACCTCAGAGGCACAAAAATTTTGGAGAAAACTCAATCCCCACTCATGATTAAAGGGGAAAAAAGTCCTCTTATGAAACTGAAAATAGAAATTTACTCCCTTGAAAGATAAAAAGAACCTAAAAAAAACCTACAGAAAACATCATACCTAATGGTGACACGTCGAAAGCTTTCACTTTGAGATCAGCACCAAGACTAGGATGCCCAGCTATCACCACTTCTATTCATCATTGTACCGGATGTCCTAGCCAGCAGAGTAAGACAAGAAAAATAAATAAAAGATATAAGGATCATAAAGAAAGAAACTAAACTGTTATTATTTGCAGATGATGATGTATATACAGAAGACATAAAAGAATCTACAAATATATTATTAGGGTTAATAAGAATTTAACAAGGTTGCTGGATACAAAAAAATATTATCTATAAAAATCAACTGTATTTCTGTATAACCAGCAACAAACAGTAAGAAACTGAAATCGAAGACACATTGTTTATAATAGTATAAAAAAATGATGAAGACCTAAGAACTAAGAATAATACCCTGAAAAATATCAAAATTTTGAAAGATATTCTTAAGGACCTAATTATAAACAGAGAATACCACATTCATGGGTCAGAAGACTCAATATAGTATATAGATACACTCTTCCAAATTGATCTATGCAGTGAAAGTAATCCCAATAAAAATCACCGCAGGTTTACCACAAAAATGTACCTGGTGGTTCTAAAATTTATACAGAAACAAGAGCTCTAAAGAGCTGAGAATTTGCTAAAGAAGAACAGTAACTTAAATTTCTAGTATTTAATACAATGTAGTTCCACCAAAAAGACAGACAAATAGACCAGTGAAGAACCACCTAGAAATGTACCCTCACATATATGGACACAATACGCATGACAAAGATGGTACTTGAGAGCAATAGGAAAATGATGGACTTTTTAATTAAGGATGCTTGCATTAACAGGATATCCATATGAAAAGTTGCTATCCCTCACATTAGACACAATGATAAATTCCCAAGCAGATTATAATCTTAATGTGAAAGATAAAATAAATAAAGCTTCAAGTAGTTAATATGGCAAAATGACTCCATGACTTCAAGTAGGAAATTCTTTATCTAACACAAAAGGCACAAATTATAACAGAAAAGACCAATAAATTTAACTCTATTAAAAACAGAAACTTCGGTCATCAAGTGATAACACTAAATTAATGAAATAAGCAGCCCAATTAGATGAAGAAAATACTTGCTGAAGATATAGATAAATAGAGAGGACAAAGAATTTTTATCTAGACTATATAAACAAAAAACGATTAAGAAAATCAAGTAGAAAAGATGCAAAAAGCTTTAAACAAGTACTTTACAAATACAGAAAAAAATCCAAATACCCAAGAAAAAACATAGTATGCTCAACCTCATTAGTCATTAAGGAAACGCAAATTAAACCAGAAAGAAACAGCAATACATACTCTCAAGATTAGCTAAATTGAGAAAGTCTGTTGTGATACCAAATACTGGCAAGAATACAGTGCAAAAGGAACTGCATATGGTAAAAGGGCAAAATAAGACTGACTCCATCTTGTGTGCTGCACCCTCCATCTTGTATAAATCCCCAGCTTAACCCCTCCTCAGAAAAACAGTGTGCAAATATTGCCCAACCCTGACCTAGCCCACCTTGCACAACTGACCCCTGGCCAATCAGCATAAGCTACCAACATCACCCCGCCAACTGCCACCTACCCACTATAAAATTGCTGTGCTTTTGAAAATTGTTCTTTTTCTCTGCATCATGCCACTACGTCAAGGAGTGTGGGAGACTGAGCTTGAGCTAGCTCAAATAAAGGCTCTTTGCTTTTGCATCGGACTCAGCTCCCTGGTGGTCTTTGGGGAACTCAAAACCTGGGCATGATATTAGGAGGCTCCTCCGGGATCCCCAAGACCCTCAAGGGACCCCCCAACCCGAAGAGCCTGACTGGCCATGGTAGGTGTCTGTCTGTTCTCTGTTTCTCTTGTGTGAGCTCATTATTAGTATTCCAGTAGTGCCTGATGCGGTCTAGGTGGACACACTAGTGGACCAAGGGCTGGAGGATTTGGAAGACATTCCGATCCTCGCAGGGACATGGAATCCTTCAAAACTGGCGGGACGTGATATCCCCTCAAGAATCTGAGATGAGGCGGGTCACGTCCGCCAGCTGACGTGAGGCCATCGTCTAGCTTTTGGTCTTGCTTCCGTGGAGCTGGAAGACTTCTCAGGGCTCTTTGTTTGTCTGTGTTTGTGTTTCTCTGTTTTATTCTGTGGACTTACTGAATGGACATTATGAGACAGACTCAGATTACTCCTCTAAGTATTATGATTGACCATTTTAAAAAGGTCAGGGGAAGAGCCAACAACCTCAGCGTGGAAGTCCGGAAGGGCCAGGTGTAGTGCCGCACGCCTATAGTCCCAGCTACTCGGGAGGCTGAGGCAGGAGGATCGCTTGAGCCCAGGAGTTCTGGGCTGTAGTGCGCTATGCCTATCAGGTGTCCAACCTGTCTGAATGTGACGAGTGCCTGAGTGTGTGTGTCTGTACCGTTCCACCGCTTCGGCTATGGAGTCTGAGTGGGCTGCACCCTGAGCCTCGCGGGGCATCATATGGCATAACAGTCATTTACTCCCTTGGGGATAACCTGATCCAGGGTTTATACAGATGGACCTTAGCTAAGACACCCCCAAGTTCCCACGAGGGACACGAGCAGGACAGCACCTGAAAGCAGCCCACCCTTTGTCTGCGACACTGTTCACAATGGGAAGGAAGCCCAATAAATCCACTGTTTTAGATTGTGTACTTATGGCTGGAGAGGCAGCAGCACTCTGAGCTGTTAGATGCTGCACCGCGGCTGTGGGGCCCACCGAACAGCAGGAAGCTGCACCGGGGGACCTGTAGGCCCATGGGAGCGAAACGGCTACAGCAGAGCTGAGATGAACAGCGCACGGGTGTCGGAGCCTGCACCAGAGACTCCCGGGGCGGCCAGGTGCACGACACTGAAAGTGCCGCTGCAGCGGCGGCCAAGAAGGCTCTCCGGGTCCTGTCAGCTTGGCCGACATGAGCAGGAGGCTCAGGCGAGCAGCCCGACGTGGATGCGGGCAAGTGGGAGGTGTCAACAGGTGCGCTCAGACACAGTAACTTGCAGAATTGCTGAAACCGTTTATTTTAGAAACTTGTTTTAAAACTGACTTCTGGTGTAACAGTTTACAATTGGTTACTCCTTAGTCTTCACTGGAAATTAAGGTTTCTGAAGAGTGAAAAATTCTGCTAACTATAACAAAAAGTGATGGAAATAAGGGAAGCAACTGTATGTGGAAAAGTAGAAGATATGTAAAAAAGATAAAGAATGGGAATGCATTTTTGTTAAAGGCAAAAGAAGGTAATTTTGTCCTAAATGAGATGGTTGTTTGGAAAAAAAAAAAAAATGGCGTGGGACAAAATCCAAATGCCAAGGAAAGTTGTAAAAGGTTTGTGGAGGGAAAACTTTAGAACAGAATTTTAAATACGGGGGGCAAGGACCAAGATTGAAATAATGGGTTTTAAAGTATAAGATTGAAACTCTGCTTTCCCTTTGTTCCAAAAGGCAAGGTTTTCTCCCATTGTTGGTCTGCTCTTGATAAAAAAATGTAAATAGTTGCTCTCCTTGCCTGCCACCAGTTTCTGTGATTTGCATTTATTACCTCTTTGAAATCCCTAATCCTATTTAGGCTTGCGCTTTAAACTCTAAGGTTTTACCATACTTCCCGTGATTTAAATCATAAATGAAGTCTTCTTAATTTATTAGGCCTTTAATTTAGTTTGCTAAGTAACTGTTAAACAAATAAGAAGCCTTGGGTTACACTGAATGGGTGCTATAACTATTCTGGAGGTAATGTGTCCTACCTAATGTTTTAATGTACTAGTACAAGATCATCACTAAGTGTTCTGACTACTGAAGTGTTGTGTGTCATAAAATAACTAAGCTTCCTTATCCATCCTATTGTGGTAACTCTCAAATTGGATCATTGGCAATGTCTGTTTTTGAGTTTTTACAATTGTGATTGTCTTATAAAATAAGTTTCATCTGCAAGGAGATTCATGTAAAGGTAAGGAGAGTCTCCATTTCTACTGCCAGGTTCTGTTGGGAGGGACTTCGGGCAGCTCCAAGAAGGCCCATAAATTTATCCAAGATTAGTGCGGTGACTCAAGGTAAGGATGAGTCCCCAGGGGCTTTTATGGAAAGGCTTATTGAAGCCTATAGAAGGCCCGATCAACCCTGAGGCACCTGAAAACCAGAGGACAATTAACTTGGCCTTTACTAGCCAGTCAGCCTCAGATGTAAGAAAACTTGGCTGAATTAGTGAGCATAGCTGAAGAGGTGTTCAACAACAGGGATGCACAGGGGGATAAAAGGCAGACTAGGAAAATAGTTAAGGTTTTGGCATTACATGAAGAGGGAAGAGGCCAGTGGGAAGGGAAAAGGCCAGTAGCAGATGGTCAATGAAAGGAAAAGCTTAAATGCGGAGAAAGCAAAAGCTAAGACTTAGATTCAGATCAGTGTGCTTACTGCAAGGAGAAAAGACACTGGGTCAGGGAATGCCCTAAGAAGAAAACGGCAATGCTGGCCACCAAGGACTGAAGGGGGCAGTGGTTCAAAACCCCTCCCCAAACCTCGGGTAGAGAGGGAAATCAACTGACTTTTTGGTGGACATGGGAGCCCAATTTTCATTGTTGCTAAGGCCTATGGAAAAACTATCTGGAGAGGAAACCTAGGTACAAGGGGCAAATGGCACAGAAAGACATAAATGGACAACAGAGAGGACTTTGAATTTGGCCTCAGGAACTGTTGAACATCGATTCCTGGTCCTTCCTAATGCCGCGTATAACCGGATGGGAAGAGACCTCCTCCACAAGTTACGGGCTGGCATTCAGTTCTCAGAGGGAGACATGAACATGACCTTGGGGTAACCTGCTGTGCAGATGAGCCAGTCTCAAAACCAGAGGAGACAGAAGAGGGAGGCCTTCTCCGGACCCTGCAGGTCGAGTTTCCCGAAGTCTGGGGAGAGGGAAAGCCGCCTGGCCTGGCTGAGGGACAGCCTCCAGAACTGGTACAGTGAAAAACGACCCCTATAGCTATTCACGTCTGGCAGTAGCCCCTCCCCTGGGGAGCAAATAAAGGAATCAGAAGATATCCGTCCGGCGGTGCCTAGTCCCTATACCCTACTCTCCTTCCTGGGTCCCAAGAGAACTGTGCATACCGTCCCAGATCTCAAGGATGCATTCTTTTTTTCTGCATACCTCTGGCAAAGGAGTCTCAGCCCCTCTTCGCTTTCGAGTGGTCTGACCCACAGGAGAGATTCCAGGGACAGCTTACCTGGATTCAAGATCTTTGACAAGACTCTACACGAAGACTTACGTGAGTACAGGTCAGTATGTTAATAGCTTGCTGAAGACTGTGAGTCATGCCTGCGAGGAAGAGAGCTCTTTTACAGACTCTAAGAGAAAGGGGTATCGGGTTTCAGCATAGTTCTTGGAGACTGCCCGACCCCTCTACAAGCTAGGGGAGGACTCACTGCAATAGAGTGGAATGTCAGGTGGTAAATGTAGAAGGAACTAGGATGGGAAGAGGAAAGAGAGAGAGGGGTAGGGAACCAGGAGTTTATTGAGAAGTAGGTTTTACAAAAATGAAGCAGGGAAAATATGGACACAAATACATGTTATCTTTTTTTTTAGTATTTTTGTGGATATTTTTCAGGCTGGGTAGAAGCTTTCTTCACTAAACATGAGATGGCAGGGGTGGTAGCCAAAATGCTACTAGACGAAATAATTCCTAGGTTTGGGTTGCCTCTGGCAATTGGGTCAGATACCGACTCCGCATTCATGAGTTCAGTCTCACAGGCATTGGCCAAAGCCGTGGGCACAAATTGGAAATTACACTGTGCCTACGGGCCCCCGAGTTCTGGGCTAGTAGAGAGAATGAACCGGACTCTTAAAGAGACCTTGACAAAGTTAATTCTAATTGAGACTGGCAGTGAAGGGATGGATCTCCCTCCCTTCGCCCTCCTTAGGGCGCGGTGCACGCCCTATTTAAACAAGGTTACCCCATTTGAGCTTAACCCCTCCCCAGAAAAACTGCATACAAATACTGCCCAACCCTGGCCTAGCCCACTACACACAACTGACTCCTGGCCAATCACCATAAGCCACCAACATCACCCCACCAACTGCCACCCACCCCCTATAAAACTGTGCTTTTGAAAATTGCTCTCTTTCTCTCCATCACGCCGCTACATCAGTGAGTGTGGGAGACTGAGCTCGAGCTAGCTCAAATAAAGGCTCTTTGCTTTTGCATCAGACTTGGCTCCCTGGCGGTCTTTGGGTATCTCAAAATCTGGGCATAACAACAGCACTTGTAGGAAGAGTAACTAATACAACTACTCAGGAAAACAGTTTGTTATCTTCTAAAGTTAAAGATACATAGGTCCTAAGACCCATCAATTCCACTTCTACACACATACCATAAGATCAATAAGCATACATACACCTGGGTACATATACAAGATAGCAGCATTGTTTATGAAAAGGCCAAACCTGAAAAGAACCCAGAAGTCCAACAATCACAAAACTGGGGTATATTCATTTAACAAAATACTATACCAAAACTAATCAATAATAGTCATATATAACAACAATGGATGAGCCATAACATTGAGTCAGAGAAGGTGAAGAACAGAACAAACACTACAAGTTGCAAAAACAAATATATTTGAAGTTAAAAAAGAAATTTAGAAATACTTAGGCATCAAAATAATAAAGAAAAACAGGAAGGTGATAAATATCAGAACACTAACCATCTAATGCACAGGGGAGAAAGCTATAATCTGGAAAGGTTAGGCAGGAACACTGCTCCCAGCAATAATATGACTATTAAATCAGGATGGTGGTTACATGGATGGTCACTCTACCATGAATCTTTAAACTGTAAATTTATTTTATGGACTTTTCTGTGTTTTATTTCATATAAAAACACTGTAAAATTAGACTGGAATTTCATACAAAACCAAAAGGAAACCAAGACTTATCAAAACTCTATTATGGTAAACAGGTACAAATGTCCAGAAGTATATTTCAAACTTAAATCAAATTAAATAACGATAATTGTTTAAATGTTAGTACAAATTTGGCTTTTAAATGAAACCCAAAGCTCCTTTGTTCAATCAAAACATGAAGAAAGAATAACATTTTCATTTAAATACATATGCTTATTAAATGCTATGGTATGCAGAATCTTAAGATAGCCTCCAAAGATTCCCACTTAGTATTCACACCCTCATGTAATTCCCTCTCTTTGTGTGGGCTGGACTTAATGATTTGCTTCTAATGACCAGAAAATAGCACATGTGCTGAGATGTAACTTCCAAGGTTAAGGTAGAAAAATTATACAACTGCTATCTTCAAAATGTTCTTTCTTTCTCATCTGTAAGCCACGTAGAAAGCTACCTATGGAGAAGTACATGTGGCAAGAAATTGGTATCTCTGTCTAGGCCAGTGGGTGACCTTGGAAGCATTCCTATCCTGGTCAAAGCTTGAGGTAACTGCTGCCCTAGCCAACACCTGGTAGAAACCCTGAGCTAAGGCACTCAGTTACACTGCACCATAATTTATGACCTAAGATATTAAATGTTTAAGTTTTTAAGTCATCAAATCTGAGCCTAACTTGTCACACAGTAACAGATAACTAGTGCAAATGCCTATTACTATGTGCCCTTCTCTTAATATTTGAAAAAGAGTTAGTAGGGAAAAACTACTCAAAAATTAAATGTACGGTTCTAACCCCCAAAAAGGACTAGCAAGATGTGATTGAAGTAAGTATGTTAAGCCTGATAAACCGGGGCGCCTGGGTGGCTCAGTTGGTTGGGCCTTTGGCTCGGGTCATGATCCTGGAGACCCGGGATTGAGCCCCTTATCGGGCTCCCTGCTCGGCGGGAAGCCTGCTTCTCCCTCTCTCACTCCCCATGCTTGTGTTCCCTCTCGCTGTGTTTCTCTCTGTCAAATAAATAAAATCTTTAAAAAAAAAAAAAAAACCTGATAAACAGGTTTAACTTCTTAGATTGGTATATACCAGTATCTAAACCAATACTCATCATAATCCCAATAAAAATGAAGTCTAAGATCACAAAGTTAATTTCCAATGTCTGAATGCTAATCTTAGGAAAATAAATTCAAAAGTAGTAGTTTGCCTCTTGGTCAGCCTGAATTTGCTTGAATAAGTTCAAGTATAAATTATAAAACAGGATATAAGAACTCTAACAACTATATTCATTTTAAGGATTAAGCATGTAAATACTTTATAATATATGCAAGAAAATATAAGCACTGCATTCTGTCTGTATTAAATTATGAGGTATTATAGTCAACTGATTTCCTGAAGTTTATTTTTTTATTTGAGAGAGAGAGAGAGAGAGAGAAAACATGCACACAAGTGGGAGGAAGGGGTTGAGGAGGAACAGAGGGAGAGGGAAAAGAATCTCAAGCAGGCTCCACACCCAGGGAAGAGCCTGTCCCACTTCGATCTCATAACGCTGAGATCATGACCTAAGCTGAATGCCAGAATTAGATGCTTAACTGGCTGAGCCACCCAAGCACCTCTAGACTAAAGTTTATGACAATTACACAGCACTACCGTACCTGACTCCAAATATGAAATTTATGAAATTCAAACTAGTTTTTAAATTTTTTTAAAAAATTGTAAATTTTTCAAATCTGTTAACCTAACACTAAACTTTTAAATTTGTAAACCTCTGTTAACCGAGCTCCTCAAGAGTCTCCTGTATAATTAAACCTGAAATCATGGGTACATTAAAAAAAAAAGGAAACCAAAATGTATAGTAATAATATAATCAGTGCACAAAAAAGGCACCAATATCTGGAAATGATGAGAACTAGTGCATTTCTTGGTTAAATTGCCTACCCTTAGAAAACATGGTTCACGGGGGTAAAAGAAATCATTCAATCGCAAGGATCAAACTAAAGTTAAACTGTAAAAGTCTACAGCCCAATTAACTCAGATATTTAATGACAAAAATAAAGAAACACTGATACTAAGAGCTATGTGATCAAACACAGTATCTTAGAAGGAATTACAAGGCCATCAGCCACCCCATCAGAAAGAGGACAAATTCATATCACAAGGAAGAGTTATTTACTAGGAAAAATTCTCTATTGGTCCCTCCCATTTCAGAACATGCTGTCATGGCTTTTGTTCCAAATTACTTTTCAAGGATGTTTCTACAGCAAATATCCTGGCAAAACAGAAACAGTGACTTTTTCCAGGACAAAGGGCAGATTTGTTTTCTGATCAATATGATAAAAATGTTATCTCCCTGAAAGGCAAAGACTAGACAGGTTTTCTAGTAGACCCCTTTAAAAGACTAGGAATTCCTAAGCTCAGGGTTCCATAGCTGTTACATAAATCCACTGTATGTGCAACATTCACCTGAGCCCATCTCTACATTGCTCCTGTGGGACTTGTGGGTCAGAGAAAACATGCAAACATGCAGTGCTGTGCCAGACGTGCCATAATAAAGTCCTCTATCTCTAGCCAGAAGTCTCATGAAACAAACAACATGAGTGAAACTGTGACAGGGTAACTCGTCAGCTTGCTAGTAAGGTATTAATCTCAGAATCTTCACAGTTCTGTTTTTTCTTAACATTACCTGCTGTATCCTTACTACCTGAGACATTTTCATATCTAACAATTTTGATGCAAGCATTAATAGATCCATAGAAAAACAGTGAAAAAAACCTCAAGAGCTAACAAAAACCTTGAATAATACAGGACACAGATAATGACCAGCCATTTAATTTAACACCCAGACATCCTCATGTTTCGACTATACACTTAATCTAGTCATTTACTCATTCATTAGCAGGTAATTTCTCATGTACTTAATCCTACTTTCAATGAGTTCAAAGTCTAAGGCAGAAAGAAGCATATGGAGCTACTAAAAAACAATTTCACATTCTGTTTAGAAGTTGGGAGATATGGATGGAACTTCAAAAAACCACCACTTTTCCAAAGAATTTTCTATAATAAAAAGATGTTGCGTGCACATATTAAATTAGTAATAATATATATTATATATATTTCTATATATAACATTTTCAGCTCTGCCACTCAAACTACAGTCCAAGGACCAAGAATATTATCACCTAAAGCTTGCTAGAAATGCAGATTATGGGGCTCCAAAACATACAGAACTTAGACTCTAACAAGATCTTCAGGTGATTCTTATGCATACCAAATTTAAAAAGTACCACCAAAAAAGAAAAAAAAATTGAGAGGAATAAATGTTACACTTGATATTAGCCAAAAGGCTGAGAAGCAATAGAGGAAGAAATTTTAAATTTATAGTGAAGATAATGTTTTTTTAATAGACATATTAAAATCAAAATTATTAGATCAGCAAAGCTTAGGGGTAAGAGAAAAATAGTCATAAACCATGTAAAGAATATTTAGCTGTTAACGATATCATAATACAGAAAAATCCAATATGAACAAAGAAAAAGTTAAAAATAGACACCATGAATAATGAATAATCAAAAAAGGGGGAAAATCAAACTAAGATAATGTAAAGGTTCTGACAATGTACACTAATGGTACTTCATCAAAATAAAGACATCTCTGATCTTTTTATTTTCAGAAACAATAGATAGCCTAGAACTTAGCACGTTATAGACGTTACATATATTTTTTTAAATGACTAAAAAACAACCTAATTAGACAACCCAAAATAAAAATATGTGAGATTTGTCACAGGAATTAAAATATAAAACTGCTTTCAAAGTTATATAAACATTCTCTTTGTAGCACAGGATTTTGCCCTTGATTTTCCCATATTTTGTAGAAGTGTAAAATGACTAAGGAATTTTATGAATGTTAAATTAGAACATTCTGATTATAAGATTAATTTAAAAATTATCTTTTCACTATCTTTCATGTCTTATACTTTCCAGGTTTTAAATAGGTAGCTATACTTTTACTTCTATTTTCCTCCAGCATGCATTTTTGCCATAAGAAAAACTGAAACACTCTCTACTTAAGACTTTATTATCTAAAGTTTCCTAAATTCTCTTTTCAGGGTGAAGGGTAGGCTGTCATTTGATAATTCTGTTTTCTATTTTTTGCTGCTTTGAGGTAAGTCATTGTATTATATCCTACAGAAAACTTTTCAGAACATCTCCAAAAAGGGATTTTTAAATATCAAGTTCTAAGGTAAAAGAAGCTAAAATAACAAGGAGTTAGAAAAACGCCTACAACTCAAATGCTTTTTAAAATGTTTAAATAAACTTTTTAGCATGAAATACCTTTACAAAAATGGGGGGAAATGGGAATAGTCAGCAACAGTAAATGAAACACTATGTAAAACATACAAAATAATATACCTCTCTCTTATTTCTTCTTGCAACCTTGAGGAATTCCATAAGGATCTGTAGTTGGGCTGCATGTGATTCCTATAATAGAAAATTATAATTGTTCTTTTAAAAATATAACTATGAGTTCAAAGCTTTTTTTAACACCACAGTATAACCAGTATGAAGCAAATTCATGCATCCATTTAAGTTAGCCTATTACTTCTACTTAATCAGCTTTCCTGTTTACTAACTGGCATTTTTAAAAGTAAGCCATTTTCAGGGGGGCCTGGGTGGCTCAATTGGTTAAGACTCTGCCTTCTGCTCAGGTCATGATCCAGACAGGGGCCTGGGATGGATCCCTGCATCAGGCCTTCTGCTCAGTGGGGAGTCTGCTTTTCATTCTGCCCCTCCCCCATGTGGGCTCTCCTCTCTGAAATAATTAAATCTTTAATAAATTAAGAAATAAGAAATAAAATATTTAAAGAAAAAAAATGTTAAGAAACAGGCACTTTAAAATATATTCCTCATCTACCTTAGTGAGAAAACTATTTATGTGAAATGGCAATTCTCTTATCTGTCCCACTTTCTCCTACAACCAAACAGAAAATCAAGACAAAAAAATTGCAGTGGAATCAACATAGTTTCTAGACACTAAGATCACTTTGTCCACAAGAATTACATTTGCAGGAGAATAAGAAGCGTAATATATGGGAAGGAATCTATATCTTTCAGAAATTAAACTTACTATTTGTGGTTATTACCTACTCACACAGATGTGAGAATTAATATTAATTCCATAGAAAGCTCAGTCAAAATCAAACATTTAAAAACAAATTTTTTAATAACATCTAAGTGGAGGGAGAAGTAAATAAAGTAAATTGGTAAGTGAAACAAACATGTAACAGATTATAAGCTTGACATTTTCTGGATATGAAATATAAAATTGCAAATATTTATCTTTTACTGTTAAAATTCAAAAAAAAAAAAACAAGAAATTCCAGGTGATCCTGATAAATTAATATATGTAAAAGAGTATCAAAAGCTAATAATGGAATGAGATGGCTTATAAGCAAAGGTAACTCTAATTTGTTATATATTTGAAAAGAAGAAGAATGCCCAGTAAATCACTGCCAAATCAAACAAAAATAAATAACAAAGGCTAATAAAATTTTCATTTACCTTGCTATGCAACAGAATTGCATGGGGCATTTACTGAAATAAACATAGGGACAGGAATCCTTGTTTAACAAGTCCCCAGATGATAAAAATAAGCCAAAATTTGGAAAATCACTAAGATATTACACATACCACAAAGACATGGCCAACCCACTCCCAGAGTCTATTCCCTCCGTGGAGAGAGAAGGAATCTTTACATTTTAAAGGTAAGAGGTAAAACAGGTCAATGAAATGTTTAAGTCAAGACAGTAAGGACAAGGAAGAACAAATATGAAGTGACAATCACATTAGTATACTCCAATTAACATAACTGAATTAATGTTAAAGATAACATTATGATATGTTAATGATAAAACACAGTATCGTGAAGATTTAAAAGTGATCTGTTTTCTTGCAAAACAAACTGGTATTTATTGAACCTTAGGCACATTCCTGAAAAGTAAGTTGAACTATCACACAGAACAAACTGACAGGGGCTCTGTGTCCCAACAATCATGACAAATATGCTCTGCATCTTTCTCGGGGCTTCTTTACAACAATTATCTATAACTGTCTACAGATTATTTATTTGGTTAGAGAGCAAAGATTGCATTTTGATACAAAAAGGAACATACACAGCCAACATTGTTAATTCATTTACAAAGGATGTGCACAAACTACTTTCAAAATACTAACTTTGAATACTTCATTTCAATTTACCAACTACAACATGTAAATAAGGTAAGAATGCAACTGATGCGTAGAAAGGGGGGGAAAGTTCCCAAAGCTTCAAGGTTAAAGGAAAACTGAGACCAACTAAGTACACTAGGAATTCAATTCAGCAAATGGCATCTCTTCTGCAATTTAATCTTCTTTAAAAGAATAATTTGAAGAAAGGAGATAAATGGCAAATTTTTGAAACTATAATTTCATATGTAAATATAAAACAAAAGTACATAAAAGAAACAGCAGATGATTAAAAAAGAAATTGCCTAAAAATGGGAAGAATATAGCCAATTTTATCAAAATAAAATAGCCATATAATGTTTTGTTAGAACTGTGTCAGGCAGTGAACAGGAAATAAGTCATTTACCCCACTACTAAAAATAAAATACAAGAAGTTAATTCGCTAATCATTTCTTAAAACTGCCAAAGCTCCCATAAACTATATGATCAATTGGCCTAATTATCTCATTTTCCGATGAGATAACTGGAGTAAAAGTGAAAAGAAACATTTAGAAAAAAAGAAAGGATATATTTAGATTTGTATTCTCCACACTTAGTGCTCTGCAATATAGCAATTTTTATCACATTCGTCCCACCTGGTTTACAGTGTCTCAAAAGAGACCATGTCTGCCATGTGAAAAGGAATATGCTTCAATTTTTTATTAAACATCCGTTTTCTGTATTTTTCTAATCTTTTCTGCAATTAACTTTTTTATTCTAAAAATCACTTAAGATTATCTCTACTATGAAAACAGAAACACCTGCTTGATCACAGCCCAAAATAATTAAACATGTGAACTGTATAATTAACTCTTCATGTCCCAATTCCATATCCTTTTGATACTGGCTTCTAGGTAACTTTCTAAATGGGTAAAAATACACTGGTCAGACCTGTGAGAAGAACTAGTCTAACTAACCTTTATATATTTCACTTACAAGTGAGTAATATGGGCATTATAAGCTTAGCTACTATGAGTTCATCTTCCCAAGAAGAGTTTACTCTTAAGTAGTTTCTCAGCAACTGAAATTTTGAGGGAAGAAATGTTTCCTTGAATAAGACTTTCCAAGTAGAACAATACAAGCAGTAATAAGTAAAAACAAAAGTTCTCCTAAGTTAATATTAAGAATAAGGAGTAATGTAACTGAGTACTGCTGATTTTTTGCTATAAACCTTGTAAGATCATTAGGCTTTGTAATTAGGAGAATATTTTACATAGATTTTGTTCTTCAAAGGAAGGAAAAAGCAAAGACGAGCAGGGGGGATAAGAACAAAAGAGAGGATAAAGCTTTCAAAGTATATCAGAAAGTCAAAAGTTCTAGGATTATAACCTAAAAACCCTGTAAAATTTTATTAATGTCTCCCATACTTGGATACAGATTTTTTATTTATAAAATAAGCAAGAAAATTTCACAAATGAGTCATACTGCCATGTCTTACATAAATGTTACTATTATTTGATAATTTTTCTCTATAACAATACACAGTTTCCTTAAAACTAAAAAATTCTAGGATGCCTGGGTGGCTCAGTCATGAAGCTTCTGCCTCGGCTCAGGTCATGATCCCAGGATCCTGGGATGGAGTCCCACATCTGGTTCTCTGCACAGTGGGGAGTCTGCTTCTCCCTCTCCCACTGCCCCTACTTGTGATCCCCTCTCACAGGTCTATCCCTCTGCGGAAGGAAGGAAGGAAGGAAGGAAGGAAGGAAGGAAGGAAGGAAGGAAGGAAGGAAGGAAGGAAGGAAGGGAGGAAGGAAGGAAGGAAATCTTCAAAAAGAAATTCTAAAGAATATGCACTTCTGGTATTACACCTGCCTATAACAACCTTCAAGAGCTGAAGATACATAGGGCTTTTTTTTCTTTTTTTTTTAAGATTTTATTTATTTATTTAACAGAGAGAGAGACAGTGAGAAAGGGAACACAACCAGGGAGAACAGGAGAGGGTGAAGCAGGGTCTCTGGCAAGGGCCTTGATCCTTGGACCCCGGGATCATGACCTGGGCCAAAGGCAGATGCCTAACTACTGAGCCACACAGGCACCCTACATGTAGACCTTACAAAGCATTATGTGGACACAGAGTTTTAAGGGAATTAATTTCCAAATTCTCAACCTTCAATATTTGTCTCCCTAAAACTGATCTGTTCATCAGATACCATTCCACTTCTAAATTCCAAACTCTTCTTTCAAAATTTCTTTCCATTCTTTAAAGAAGGCTGAAAAGGAATGGTAGGTGGGGGAAAGATATATCTTTTTTTTTTTTTTAAGATTTTATTTATTTGACAGAGAGAAACACAGTGAGAGAGGGAACACAAGCAGCGGGAGTGAGAGAGGGAGAAGCAGGCTTCCCACAGAGCAGGCAGCCCGATGTGGGGCTCGATCTCAGGACTCCAGGATCACGATCTGAGACGAAGGCAGTTGCTTAACCAACTGAGCCACCCAGGCTGGAAAGAAGTATCTTTTACCCATCCTGAAATTTACCTTGAAATAGTCTCCAGAGTATGAAAGTTTCTGGAACAGCAAAATAAAAAAATATACTGCTGCTTAAAAAAACCTAATTAATTAAGACTAGATAACAAACTTTTTATAGAAATAACAAATCTTCAGGCACCTGGGTGACTCAGTCAGTTAAGCATCCAATTCATGATTTTGGCTCAGGTCATGATCTCATGGGGCCTGAGACTGAGCCCAGCATGGGGCTTAGCAATCAGCAGGGAGTCTCCTTGAGATTCTCTCTTTCTCCCCTCCCCCAACATGCATGCACACTCTCTCAAAATAAATATTATTTTAAAACTAACAAATCTTTTATAAACTAATTTCTCCTATGACTAGACAACAAATCTTTTTATAATTCAAGTAATTTCCAGTTCTTTGCATCAAACACAATAAAGATTATGAACCACAAACTGACAGCTGGAAGAAAAATTTTTAAATCCATAATCACATTAGTAAATTAATATGACTCTCTGTACTGAAAAGGTTTTTACTTGGAAAAAATTTTAATAGAGATGCCTAGGTGGCTCAGTCAGTTAAGCATCTGGCTTTCAGCTCACGTCATGATCCTGGGGTGCTGAGATCAAGTCCCACATTGGGCTCCTTGCCAGCAGAAAGCCTGCTTCCCCCTCTGCCTGCCTACTGCCCCTGCTTGTGCTCTGTCTCTCTCTCTTTCTGACAAAAAATAAAATCTTAAAAAAAAATTTTTTTTAATAAAAATTGTTAAATAGATATAAGATACAAATAACCAATTAATAATTAAGTGTAAAGAATGTAAATGAACCCCTGAAACAATTTCAGAAAACATGTGCTTCCAAATATATGAGGAATAGAGGCACCTGAGAGGCTCAGGGGGTTAAGCACCTGCCTTCGGCTCAGATCACAATTCTGGAGTTGCGGGATCAAGCCCCACATTAGGCTCCCTGCTCCGCAGGGAGTCTGCTTCTCCTTCTCCCTCTGCTCCTCCCCCAACTCACGCACTCTGACTCACTCTCTCTTTCAAATAAACAAAACCTTTAAAAAAAAGAGAAAGAAGAATATAAAAAGTGGCAATATAAATACTAAATAGAATAAGCAAATAAAATTTCAAAGAATTACAGACATCTTCACAATACAAAATATTTAAGCTAAAAAAAAACAGTAACCAATACTCTTCAGATTACAATGTAAAAGGTTATTTCCACAGTAACAATAAAAAGAGATAAACTACAAAGTAAAATACTACAGTTGACTCTTAAACAGCACAGGAATTAGGGACACCATCTCCCAGCACAGTTGAAAATCCACGTATAAACTTTTAACCCTCCAAAAATTTAACTACTAATAGCCTACTATTGACAGAAGTCTTACTTATACTCAATTTAGTTTGTATATGTGTTATACACTGTATTCTTACAATAAAGTAAGCCAGACATAGCAAAATGTTACTTTTCAAAATCACAAGGAAAATACATTTATAGTATTTATTTTAAAAAACCTATGTATAAGTGGACCTACACAGTTCAAAACCATGTTGTTTAAGGGTCTATACTCTTTAAAACTATACTCTTTAAAATCAACAGACTGAAACTGAAGCAACAACTGAACCCCAACTCAGCTAAATTCCCAATTAGGCCAAAGAGCTATCAATCTCTTATCCTTGCTCCCTGACAATGGAAAAGGTAAAACCTTTCAGGAAGATGGTATTACCTAGTGTAGTCGCCATACCACTTTTGAATACAGAATGTCTAAGCTACAATCTAAAAAATTAAAAGACATGCAAAAAAGGTATAAAGTCAAAAGGAAAAAACAGGGAAAAGAATGAAATTAACAGATGATCCAAATGCTGGAATGGGCAAAAAGAACTTTAAAACATTACTAAAAATTGTTAAAGAATTAAGAGGAAAAGTAGACAAGTGAAAAAAAAATTACAAAAAAGAAATTAAAAGAAGTGTATCTTAGAAATGAAGAATACAGGGGTGCATGGCTGGCTCAGTCAGAGCAGCATATGACTCTTGTTTTGAGGGTCATGAGTTCCAGGCCCAAACTGGGTGCAGAAACTACTTAAATAAACAGGGGCACCTGGGTGGCTCAGTTGGTTAAGTGACAGCCTTAGGCTCAGATCATGATCCCAGAGTCCCGGGATCGAGCCCCACATTAGGCTCCCTGCTCGGCGGGAAGCCTGCTTCTCTCTCTCTCACTTCCCCTGCTTGTGTTCCTTCTCACCTGTGTTTCTCTCTGTCAAATAAATAAAATCTTAACAACAACAACCACAAAAAGACAGTGAAAATATATATACTTTTTAAAAGATTTTATTTATTTATTTGACAGAGAGAGAAAAATCACAAGTAGGCAGAGAGGCAGGCAGAGAGAGCGGAGGAAGCAGGCTTCCTGCTGAGCAGAGAGCCCAAGGCGGGCCTGGATCCCAGGACCCTGGGATCATGACCTAAGCCAAAGGCAGAGGCTTTAACCCACTGAGCCACCCAGGCACCCGAAAATATATCTTTAAAGTATTAAAAAGAAAAAAAAAATAGACTTCTATATAGAAGAGAACTATCTGGGGACGCCTGGGTGGCTCAGTTGGTTAAGCAACTGCCTTCGGCTCAGGTCATGATCCCGGACACCCGGGATCGTGTCCCACATCGGGCTCCCTGCTCGGCAGGAAGCCTGCTTCTCCCTCTCTCGCTCCCCTTGCTTGTGTTCCCTCTCTGGCTGTGTTTCTCTCTGTCAAATAAATAAAA
>PITA01020661.1:0-34405 GCA_004023965.1 Spilogale gracilis | reverse complement strand
GACCCTCCAATTTGTTTCTACCTTTTTGCCGATGTTCTTTGTCTCTCGTGGCGGTCCAGAAGTGGGAAATATCACATTTCAGGCTGGTTTCATGGGTGTTCACGGTGGTCTTGTAGTGGTTTTTTTGTTGGAATTCAGCTCTCTTCAGGGAACTCCCTGAAATGCGGTCACTTGGCCTTCCGCCATCTTGACCCTCCTCTGACTTTAATGTCTTTTTAGATTCAATAATCCTAGGTTGTGCCACAGTCCCTATGGGAACTAGAATAAGTTACTAGAGCCTTGCAAATGCATTTGACTGCTGCATTCTGTTATTTTTCTCTTCCATTGATAGCCTACAGCTTCAGCTGCTGAGAAGCAGAGAGGCTTAAACCTCTAGGGCCCATTAGATTTAACTTGTTTACTGCATTGATATCTATATGTTAAATGACAAGAGAGTTCAGGTTATTGAATAATTTAAAATTCAGCTCTAATTGGTGTCATATGACCTGGAAAGGGCCATGGATGATGCCAGGAGCATGCTGTGAGTTTCTTATAAATAATTCATAAACTAGATGATTCATTTGCCGGGATGTCTTCCTAAATGCAAAAGTTTGTAAGTTATAACTGATGATATAACACCTGTAAGTATTTAGTTCATAATGCTGGAAGGTAATCTACCTTGATGATCTTCTAGCAAAATCTGCCAGTATAGGAGAGTTAATTGCACTGGGGAGAATGAACATTTATTTGGGATGAGACTTTGGCAAACCATACAGTGCAGCTGTTGCATTACATAGCTTCTGTCAGCTTGACAACTGGTCCATGTTAGTCTCACTTTAAAATGCACACCGTGTCATTCTATGCCTTATTTCACATTAATTACAAATGTTCTGGGTAATACAATGACCTGTCCCATACACAGTAATTTATGTTTAGAAATATTTAATATAGGTCTTGAATTTCTGGCTTCTCAATGAAGGGCAGAGGGGAGATTTTGGAAATTATAAAATTGGGATTTTCATTCTTAAGGGCTATCCATGGGAATGTAAGGATCGTTAATAGGGTGCTTGCTAAGGTAGTAAATTAGTATTTGCCATCAGAGACATGAATATTTCCAGTATATCAGTAGTATTTATTAATATTGTTAAGCACTAATTCTGTGGGTAACAATTCATAAATGCATTATAAATAATCACTTCCTAATCATGACAAGTAAGTAACTACCTGTTGCAAGAAAGAATTACTACAGTTTAATTCAACTCTTTTCTTATGGATTCATTGCAGAGAAATTGGCCAGGCCTGTAAAAATGATTTGCAGAAACTTAAAAAAAATCACTATTTACTTGTTGATTGTATTTCACAAAGCAGTACTGCAGGTATTATTGTGTTTTTTTTTAAGATGTGAAAACACAGGAAAGCCTTGTATCATCATAGGAGTAGTATGGGATTGTGCATGTTCATGTATATGCTTACACACATGTGCATGTACATATATTTAAGATCATATCATACTGTGTTTTGAGATATCTCTGTTTCCTATGAAGTCTTCTCTAAAATGTCATGTAAAAAATAAATAAAACAAAGTGTCATATTTTAAGAGGGTATCTTAAAGATTCAGAAAATTCTCTTCCAACTCAGAAATTGGCTAATTTCCACTCTCAGAAAATTCTTCATTGTGTCCAAGATAAGTCTCTCGTGTTTTTTTTAAAAAACCTTATACTTTTCTCACATTTTGTTTGTCTCATATTCCATATGTTATTTTTTATGTTGTCATTAGCATGTTTCTACCCAAGTTAGAAGACATTGTATTCCAAATATGTCATAAGCCAAAAATGCCTGCAGTTCCTCCTCATCTTTCTTTTGTGCTATGGATCCCATAGCATATCACATCAAAGACTTCATTGGCTCTTTTTGTGACACTTCTAGAGTCTCAACATGTAGTAATAGTTTGTGGTACCTTTTATATAATACAAATCCTAACATGCTACCATTTGAACTTAACGTTTTTATTTGTTGTGATCTATAGATCATTTTTCTGTCTAAACTATTTTTTCAATTTTTTTTCCTGCCTAGGTATATTCTTCTGCATGCTTTTCTGCTAGATATCATTCTTTTCATCTCTGATTAAGCACTCCATTTAATTCATTTCCATCACACAGATAATGTGTGCTAGCCCATCACAAGTCATATTATTCAGTTTGCTTATTGAGTCTTAAGCATGTCTTAGCATATTCATAGAGTCCTTTAATTGGAGGAGCACTCAATGTAATCATCAGGTTTAATTGGCAAACTATAGCAGGCTAAGTCCAGTCTCATGAGTTAAGAATGGTTTTTAACTCTTTTAATGGTTGGGGAGAAAAGAATATTTCATGAAATGGAAAAATTACCTTGAAATTCAAATTTTAGTGTCCATAAATAAGGTTATACTGGACCATTCATTTATTTATGTGTTCTCTCTTTCTTTCATACCACAAAAGCAGAATGAGTAGTTATGATAAAAACTGTACAGAGTACAAAGTCTAAAATGTTTGTCATCTGGTCCTTTACAGGAGAAGTCTGCTAACCTTTGCTGTAGAGCTATAAAAATGAACACGTTACAGCCACATGCCATATCATATATAAACTTTATAATTATAATGTTGGGTAAAGAAGTCAGACACAGAAGAATATATTTCATATTATTCATTTATACTTTAAAAATAAAGAGGTAAAAACAAATTCTGGTATGGACTTTTAAGCAGGGAAGTATTCAGCAGAGAAGTTATTCCCATAAAAGACAAGATAGTCATTCCCTTGGACAGGAGAGGTAGAGAGCAGTGATTGTGCTGTGCCATCAAGGGTGTTCTGCATATAGGCAATGTTCTGCTTCTCAAATGGTGGTTACATGGACGGACATTGCCTTGTGATTATTCACTGAGATGGTTATATTAGTTTAGTGCTCTTTTCTATGTTTATTGTATTTCATATTAAAGAAGTTTTTTTAAAAAGCTGCATCATGGAGGGGTGCCTGGGTGGCTCAGTTGGTTGGGTGGCCAACTTTTGGTTTCCACTCCAGTCATGATCTCAGGGTCACAAGATCAAGCCCCTAGGTCAGGCTGTGTGCTCAGCAGGGAGTCTGCTTGTCTCTCTCCCTCCTCTTCTGCACCTTACAGTCTGACCCTCCCCTGCACGCTCTAGTGTTCTCGCTTTCTCTCAAATAAATAAATAAAAATTGTGTAAAAAGGGTGCCTGGGTGGATCAGTGGGTTAAAGCCTCTGTTTTCAGCTCAGGTCATGATCTCAGGGTCCTGGGATCAAGGGCCGCATCGGGCTCTCTGCTCAGCAAGGAGCCTGCTTCCACCTCTCTCTCTGCCTGCCTCTCTGCCTACTTGTGATCTCTCTCCCTCTCTCTCTGTCAAATAAATAAATAAAATCTTTAAAAAAAATTGTGTAAAAAAAAGTTACATCATGGAGTAATGGAAGACTAAAGATTTGGAGCGAGACATTATATTCCCACTTATCATATATAGTGTTGACATGATCTTGGGTAAGTTGTGTTGATTCATTGAACTTCATTTTTCATCTGCAAATTGGTAACTATAATAACTATCTTACAGAGTTGTTAAGAATGGTTTTCTGGGAGATTTTCTCCCAAGGTTTTCTGGGAGCAAGTTATGCATTCAGTAGTCAGTGAAGGTAAACATTTAGAGCCAGGTTCTCTCATCAGAAGAATTTGCATAAAGTTGTCTTCCCTGACCTTCATTTTTCATTTTGCTTCTCAGTTCTTTAAAGATTATTTTGGGGGCACCTGGGTGGCTCTGTTGATGAAGTGACTGCCTTCGGCTCAGGTCATGATCCCAGAGACCTGGGATCGAGCCCCGCATCCGGCTCCCTGCTCAGCGGGAAGCCTGCTTCTCCCTCTCTCACTCCCTCTGCTTGTGTTCCCTCTCTGGCTGTGTTTCTCTCTGTCAAAATCTTTTTTAAAAAATTTATAGGGTCGCCTGGGTGGCTCAGTTGGTTGAGCAACTGCTTTCAGCTCAGGTCATGATCCCGGAGACCCGGGATCAAGCCCCACATCGGGCTTCAGGAAGCCTGCTTCTCCCTCTTTCAGTCCCTCTGCTTGTGTTCCCTTTCTAGCTGTGTTTCTCTCTGTCAAATAAATAAATAAAATCTTTAAAAAACAATTTATAAAGATTATTTTTAATTATAGGGGCACCTGGGTGGCTCAGTCAGTTGAGTGTCTGTCTTTGCCTCATGATCCTGGGGTCCTGGGATCAAGCCCCACGATGGGCTCCCTGCTCAGTGGAGAGTCTGCTTCTCCCTCTTTCTCTGCTTCCTACCCCTGCTCATGCTCTCTCTCAACTAAATAAAATCTTTTTAAAAATTTAAAAATTAAAAAATAAAAGTAAAAATTATTTTGAATTATTTAAAGGTATTGGTTTCACCAAACACTTAATAAAACGAGATATCTAAATGGCTAATATACATATGTTAATTACTATCATTACACATCAGGAAAATGCAAAATAAAATCATAGTGAGATTTCACTACACATCAGATTGGTTTAAAGTAAAAACATACTATCAGTGTGGGCAGCTATTTCTGCCCACATGTCCTATTCCTGTGCTTTAATAAAACCACCTTTTGTGTACCTAAAAAAAAAAAAAGAAAAAAAAGGTTTCTGTGAATGTGAAGCAACAGGGATTCTTTTACTGTGCTAATGGATATATAAAATAAAATGACTACTCTGGAAAACATACTGGCTATTTCTAATAAAGTCAAACATATGCCTACCTGGTGCCCAAGAGAAATAAATATATATTTCTAGAAAAAAGACTTGTATAAAGGGGCGCCTTGGTGGCTTAGTCCGTTAAGTATATGACTCCTGATTTCAGCTCAGATCATGATATAACCGTCATGACATCAAACACCGCACTGGGCTCCGTGCTGGGCATGGAGCCTGCTTAAGATTCTCTCTCTTCCTCTCCCTCTACTCCTCCCCCACTTAAAAAAAAAATTTGTATAAAGAATTGCTAGCAGCTTTGTTCATAGTAGCCCTAAACTAGAAGCAACCTAATCCAATAAGAGAATGAATAAACAAATTTTGCTATACTCATACAATGAAATACTATGCAGCAATAAAAAGAACAACATAAAAGAAGTTCAAAATTATGTAGAGCTTAAGAAGCAAGCCACAGGGGTGCCTAGGCGGCTCGGTCAGTTGAGTGTCTGACTCTTGATTTCAGCTTGGGTCATGATCTCATGTTTGGTGAGATTGAATAACTTGTTGGGCTCTGCACTCAGCAGAGAGTCTGCTTGGGATTGATTCTCTCTCTCCTCTTCCTCTCTCCTCCCCCTACTCACTCTCTTTCTATCAAATAAATAAATAAATAAAATCTTAAAAAAGAAAGCCACAAAAGAGTAGCATACTTTATGATTCCATTTACATGAGGCTAGACATAGGCAAAACTAATCCATGATCATAGACCTGAGAATAATAGTTATTTCTGGGAATTTAAAGATGTTGGTTTGACTAGAACGGGCACAAGGAACTTTCTGAGGTAATAATGATTACATGGGTATATACAAATATAACAGTTTATCAAACTGTATGCTTAAGATGTGCACATTTTCGGATATGTAAATTATGCCTCCATTTTTAAAAAAATCTATTGCCTCCTAAATCAGTGTTTTATATCTGAAAAATTCATATCAAACCCATATGCTGGAGACAGCAGTTTGGGATTTGTTAGTTTAAGCCTTAGTTAAAAGAAGTTATATTTGTAAACATCTCATAGAAAGCATGGAGCAGCAGCTCCAAAAAGAAAACACATCTGTTTCATTCAGGCCCATTGTGACTTCCCTGTGTCCCAGAGGCAATATTTGTGTCTAATAAAATAACTTAATTTCTTATATTCAGATTCGAACAATTTCTTCTCTCTTCTTCTTTCTTAGCAGCACATAATTTAGCCTAATCATGGATTCTGATTTTCGTTTCTAATTTTCTATGACCCATAACCCAACTTGACTTTTTCTACTTATCTGATACAATTAGCCTCTAGTCACCGTGTGCAAGCTCCAGTGCTATACATCCAGAGCAGTAAATATAGCTCCTGACCTCAAGCATTGTTGAGGCAGAGAAGTCAATGATAACAACAGTAGTAACAATTATAATAGGAGACATGATTTGAATACTGACTTTAGGTTAAGCACTATCCAAAGCACTTTATATGAATTATCTCATCCAGTATCACAACAACCCTAAGAGGTAGTACAAGATGTCAGGGTAAGACTGACATCTTTTGTATGAGGACAGAGATGAAGAACCTCTCTATTATCTCAAGCATTTCAACTCTGGCCAAAGCAATACTCAGTGCAGTAAAATAAAGGTGGATAACCAAACTCCGTTCCGTTTTATTTGTGTGCTGTAAAGATATTTATAAAAACACCTCAAATTTCTAGCAGTAACTAACATCCTATTCAGTATAAGATGAAATGTTTTACATCAAATCTCATTGTGTGTAATGGAGAAAGAGCATGAGAAAGGGTATTTAAGGTGACTGAATAGATTTCTTGGCTTAGTATTTAAAAGTAAACATTTTAAGACATTAACCTTTAATGTTTTTGCCTCTTTTCAAAGTTGATTTTATGTAATCCTCATTACTTGCAACTCTTGCCATTTTACTTAAGCAGCAGATAACAACACTTTCCTTTTCTCATCCTTATGGATTTGCTGAAATGTAGATTGTTTGAAAATGGTTTTAGCTTTGTGGCACATGTCTGTTTAGGTGTGTGAATATGATCATTTATTATTTAAGAAGACACAACAACTTTGTTTTGGTAAACATATATCATTGATTTATGAAAAGTGTGCTCTTTTCTAACAAATGATCTTGTGGTTCCTTTTAGGTATCCAATAAGAAAAGCACTCTTCAGTCTTCAGCTATGGAACTAGATGGTTCATACTTGAGTGTAGCCAAATCACAAACCTGCTATCAAACCAAGCAGAGGCCTAAGTCTTCAAACCAGGACTCAGCTTCAGAAGCCCTTCTGGAGTTCAGGAATAATTCTTTGAAACCAGCAGACTTTCGTTATCCCAAAACAGACCTAGACAGGGTGCCATCAGAGACCAGAACATGTGATTTTGGATCCCCAGGGAGAAAACTAGCAGATGCTGTCCCTACAGAGAAGGTTCCACCAGCAGAATTGAAGATGAAAGAATGTCAACCCCTGAAGCCTACTCCATCCGGTCAGTGTTGTGGTCATAGACTTTCTGAAAATGCAGATCCTATTCATGAAAGCCATCCTACACACATGGCTCCTCACTATTCCAGAACACATCTGGAATCATGCAGTTATTGTGGGCTTTCCTGGACATCCCTGATGCATGGTCAAGGGACACAGCAGTCTAGTGAAACTGACGTCAAAAAGCAACTCTCAGAAAATAGAAGGCAGCAACTTATGCTTCAGAAAATGGAGCTGGAAATTGAAAAAGAGCGCCTTCAGCATCTGCTGACCCAGCAGGAGACAAAGCTTCTCCTAAAACAGCAGCAGCTTCATCAGTCTCGACTGGATTACAATTGGTAAGTCTCCCTTGTTCTTTCAGCAGTGTTTGTAGCTTGGAAAACATGGTGTTAAGTAACTATTGTGCTACTGTAACACTTACGAAGGAACAGATGTTCCTTGGGGGGCGGGGGGTGGGGGGGGGCTTGGCTTGCTCAAGATGCATACTTACTAGGATGACTAAGTAAATTCCACTATCTTCTTTGGAAGGCTTGGAAGATAACCTTGTCTTCTGAAATGTTAGCTTAGAATATCTACTTCTGAGTGGTCCATTGTCATTTTTGCTGGATTCCAAAGAGAATATTTTTAAAAGATATGATTGGATAAAAATCCTTTGCTGTTTATGGTCATTATAGAGAATATTGGGCATTAAGTAAAACATTGAGACTTCAGATTGTGAAGCAGAGTGATTAACTATCACCATTCCATAGTTATGTCTATCCACCATTATATAAAATATAACAAATGATAGGAGCCTTATCAGTTCAGACTTTTCTCATCATGAGCGTAACCTGTTCAATAACCAATTCTTATAAACTTACCTACATTTAAACTCTTCCTCCCTTAACAATTCTTCCCTAAGAACAGTGTTTCAAAAACTGTATTGGTATTTTGAGGTTACATAGCTCAGCACAGTTTACCATGCAGCAGCATCATAAGTTTGCCATCTTAATTTATTCAAGCAAAATTATTAATAAACCAGACATAATTATATTTGAAACATAATAGTATATTAAGTTATTTAACATATTCCACCAGCAGAATTAAAAATGAAAGAATGTTAAAAGAACACATTTTAAACATAATAGGTCATTTATGTCTTTAAAATATAAATTACAAGTTGTCATAAGGAAGTGCTTGTATGTGTGTATGTGTGTGTGTGTCCCTGCCATTTCTTTCTTGATCAAACTATTTCCCCATTTGTACACTCATACATCCTATCCAGACACATGTAGTATGGGTATCATTTTCTTTTACTTCTTAAATTTTCTCTCACTTAAAACTTCTGCCTAATATTTTTTAGATTCTGATTTCTTTGAGAGTTCCATCTTGACATTTTTCTGTTAGTGCAATACTTTTCTTGGAACCAGAAATGCTCTTCCTCTTTCTCTTCATTCGTGGTCAGACAGTTCTGTTCTTCCTCATCAAAAGCTGGAGGCTTTTAATGTGACTCTTTTAACAAGATTGTCACCAAATGCCCAAGGTTACTTCAGTGTTATGACTCCAGCCTCTAATCCTCCAGTTAATGTGTAGTCTCTCCTAAGAGTGTTATTTAACAAATATTTATGGAATGCCTGTGATATGTGAGAAATGGTTCTAGGTGCTTAGGATAGAAAAATGAATCAAATGTGGTCTTTAAAGAGGCCACAGTCCAGCAGGGGAGGATGGATAATTTTAGAATAGGTGTTATGTTCATTTGAACAGAACTGTTTATTGAAATAATGCTACATAATGATGGTAAATAGGCATTGTTTTCATCTGAACAGCACTATTTATTAAAATAATGCTACATAATGACAATAAAGTCTTTATTGTTCTCTTGATCATCCTAGCTTGGGTGAGAGAGCTATGTAAGAATTTTTGTGCAAGTTTTATTTATGTATAAATTGCAAAAGTTTATACATATTTATAGAGCTTTTATAAGGCTTTTATTTTGAAATAACTAGAGATTGACAGGAAGTTGCAAGAATAGTAAAAGTTCCCCTCCAGTTTCTCCCAATAGTATGTTTTACATAATTATAATACAATGTCAAAATTAGTAAATTAACATTGGTACAATGTGTGTGGCTAGCTGTATGCCATTTTATCCCACCTGTAGACTTGCATAACCACCACAGCAGTCAAAATATAGAACTATTTCATCACTATCAAGATTTCCTTTTTACTACCCCATTTGAGTTGCCCACCCTTTTCTGCCCCCACTAACCCTTGGAACCCATTAATCACTTATCTATATCTATAATTTTGGCGTTTTGAGAATGATAGATAAATGAAATTATACAGTATGTGAACTTTTGATATCAGCCTTTTTCACTCAGTATTATGTTCTTAAGATCCATCTAGGTTGTTACATATATTGTACCTTTTGGCTGCAGAGTCATAGTCCGTAATATGGTTATAGCATGCATGATCTGCTTAACCATTTATCTGTTGAAGGACCACTTGGTTTTTTGCCTGCTACAAATAAAGCTGCTATGTACATTTTTATACAAGTTTCTGTGTGGACAAAGGTTCTCATTTCTACAAATTAAAGCTATCACTGATTGCTAGATATAAGTATATATTTAGTTTAAAAAATTAAATCTACATTTAGCTTATACATTTATTTTAAAATACTTCTTCACCAACAATGTATAAAGGACTTTTTCCCCTACATCCTTACCTGTATTTGGAATTGTCACAAATTTTTTATTTTGCCTGTTCTAACCTGTGTATAGTAATAGTTTGTTGTGGTCTTCATTTGCATTTCTCAAATGACTAATGATAGTGAAAATCTTTTCATTTGCTTGTTTGCCCTTCTTCCATCTTTTTGGGTAAATTGTCTCTTTAATATCTTTTGTCTTTATTCTTCTTGGTTTGCTTAAGGTTTGTTTGGGGTTTTTTTGCTGTTGAATTTTGAGAGCTTTTTATGTATTCTAGATATGTCCTTTTTCACATATGTGGATTGCAAATATTTCCTCCTATTCTGTGGCTTACCCTTTTAATCTCTTAACAGGATCTTTCATATAGCCAAAGGTTTTAATTTTGATGAAGTTTAATTTATCATTTTTTCTTATAGATTATATAAAGTTTTTATCATGAATGTTTGTTGAATTTTCTCAAATCTTGTTTATGCATCAATTGATATGATCATGTGGGTTTTTTTTAATTTAGCCTGCTAATATGGTAGATTACATTTATTGATTTTTGAATATTGAACTAGTGTTGCATCCCTGGAAAATAAGCCCCACTTGATTATGGTGTAAAATACTTTTTTTTTTAAGATTTTTTATTTATTTATTTGACAGAGAGGAAGAGAGATCACAAGTAGGCAGAGAGGCAGGCAGAGAGAGAGAAGGAAGCAGGCTCCCTGCTGAACAGAGAGCCCGATGTGGGCCTCAATCCCAGGACCCTGAGATCATGACCTGAGCCAAAGGCAGAGGCTTTAACCCACTGAGCCACCCAGGCACCCTAAAATACTTTTTATATATTATCAAATTCCATTTACTAATATTTTGTTAAGCACTTTTGCATCAATATTGGTGAGGGATTTTGGTCAGTTTTTTTGTACTGTCTTTGTCTAATTTTGTTATCAAGGTAATACTGGTCTCATTTATTTCATTCATTTCTTTTATTATTTTCTTCTTTCTGCTTGCTTTGGATTTATCTCGCTCTCCTATTTTAAAATTTCGTAAGGTGGGAGCTTAGGTTATTGGTTTGAGTCTTCTTTTCTGGTGAAAGCATTTAATGTTATACATTTCTGTCTCAGCAGTGTGTTAAGTATGTCTCACCAGTTTTGGTATGTTCATGTATTCACTTAGTATAATGTTCCTCTAGATTCATCCGTGGTGTTGCAACTGTCTGCATGTCTTTCTTTCTCATGACTGAATAATATATATATTATACATGTAATACATGTATACATGTATAATATATATCTTTTTTTATCCATTTATTTGTTGACACATACTTAGGTTGTTTTCATTACAAGTAACACTGCCGTGAATATGGGAGTACAGGTATCTCTTTAAGATACTAACTTTGTTTCCTTTAAACAGACATCCAGAAGTAGGATTGCTAGATCTTACAGTAGTTCTATTTTTAATTTTCTTGAGAAACCTCCATACTGTTTTTCATAATGGCTGTACCAATTTACATTCCCACCTACAGTGTATAGGGATTCCTTTTCTCTATATCCTGCCAAACGTTTGTCTTTTTTTCCTTTTGATCAAAGCCAACCTAACAGGTGTGAGGCAATATCTCACTGTAGTTTTGATTTGTATTTCCATAAAAATTAGTGATGTTGAGCATCTTTTCATGTACCTGTTAGTCATTTGTTTTTCTTCTTTGGAAAAATGTCTTTTAATTGGGTTATTTGGTTTTTTGCTGTTGAGTTGTATAAGTTCCTTGTATATTTTGAATATTAACCCCTAATCACCCTTATCATATATATAGTTAACCCCATATCGTATATATAATTTGCAAATATTTTCTCTCATTCCATAGGTTGCCTTTTCATTTTTATTATTTATTTATTTTGCTATGCAGAAACCTTTTATCTTGATGTGGTCCCACTTATTTTTGCTATGGTTGCCTGATCTTTTGGTGTCAAATCCAAAATTCGCTGCCGAGACCAAATGTTAAGGAGCTTTTTCCCTCTGTTTTCTTCCAGTAGTTTTATAGTTTCAGGTGTTAGATTTAAGTATTTAATCCAGTTAAGGTTAATTTTTTATTCTAAGTATTTTGGGTTTTTTTAATTCATTTGTAAATGGGATTGATTTCTTAATTTCCTTTTTAGATATTTTTTTGTGAGTGTATAGAAATGCAATTGATTTCTCTATGTTGATTTTATATCCTGCAGATTTAGTGAATTCATTCATTAGTTCTAACAGTTGTTTGGTTGCATCTTCATTGTTTTTTATATATAAGATTTTATCACCTCAAACAGATGATTTTAGTTTTCTTTTTGATTGGGATATCTTTTATTTCTTTGGTTTTTTGCCTAATTACTCTAGCTGGTACTTCCAATATTACATTGAATAAAAGTGGGAAGAATGGATATCCTTGTCTTGTTCCTGATCTTAAAGGAAGAATTTTCAACCTTTCACCATTGATTGTGGTATTAGTGGTGGGCTTGTGATATGTGGCCCATGATTCCGTTGAGTAATAGTCTTTCTAATTTCTTGATATCTTTCATGAGAGGATGTTAAATTGTGCTAAATCTTTTCCTGCATTTATTGAGATGATCAATGATTTTTTATCCTTTATTCTATTAATGTGATAAATTCCATTTGATAGTATGTTGTTGAGAATTCTTTTCATCTATATTTATTAGAGATATTGATCTCTTTTTTTTCTTGTAATATCTTTAACTGACTTTGGTATTAGGCTAATGCTGCCTTATAGAATGAGTTTGGGAGTGTTCCTTCCTATTAAATTTTTTGGAAGAATTTTATTTTATTTTATTTTAGAGAGAGAATGGAGATGGGGGACAGAGTGAAAGGGAAAGGTAGAAAAGCAGACTCTGGTCTGTGCTGAGAGCCCCACTCAGGACTCAGTCTCAAAACCCTGAGGTCATGACCTGAGCCAAAATCAAGAGTCAGACATTTAACTGACTACACCACCCAGGTGCCCCTGGAAGAATTTTAGAAGGATTTGCTTTAATTCTTTTAAAATGCTTAGTAGAATTCACCAATTAACTCTCCAGCTCTGGATTTTTCTTTGTTGGCAGGTTTTTGGTCACTAATTTAATCTCCTTAGTCATTTTTGGTCTGTCAAGATTTTCTATTTCTTCATCAAGTCTTGGTAGGTTGTATATTCCTAGGAATTTATCATTTCTTGTAGGCTACCTAATACTTGGGCATACAACTGTTTATAGTAGACTCATGATCCTTTGTAATTCTTGGTATCAGTTATAGTGTCTTCTCTTTCATTTCTGATTTTATTTGAGTCTTCTCTTTTTTTCTTCTTAGTCTATCTAAAAGTTTGTTAATTTTGTTTATCCTCTCAGAAAACCAGCTTTTAGGGGCACCTGGGTGGTCCAGTGGTTAAGCCTCTGCCTTCAGCTCAGGTCATGATCCTGGAATACCGGGAGTGCCATGATGGAGCCCGGCATCCAGCTGCCTGCTCCGCTGGAAGCCTGCTTCTCCCTCTCTCACTCCCCCTGCTTGTGTTCCCTCTCTGGCTGTGTTTCTCTCTGTCAAATAAATAAATTTTTAGAAAACCAGCTTTTAGTTTCAATAACGCTTTCTATTATTTTTCTGGTCTCTATTTCTGCTCTGGTCATTGTTATTATCTTCCTTCAGCTAACTTTGGCCTTTGTTTTTCTTCTTGTGGTTGTTTGAGGTGTAAATGTAGGTTGTTTGAGATCTTTCTTTTTTCTTAATGTAGACATTTATCACTATAAACTTCCCCCTTAGAACTGTCTTTGCTGTGTTCCATAAGTTTTAGTATATTGTATTTCTATTTTCATTTGTTTCAGGATATGTTTTGCTTTCCCTATTGATTTCTTCTTTGACTCATTAATTGTTCAGCAGTGTATCATTTAATTTCCACTTACTTGTGAATTTTCCAACTTTCCTCTTGTTATTGACTTCTAGTTTTATTGTGTTTGGAAAAGGCAAAATTTCAGTCTTCTTAAATTTGCTAAGAGTTGTTTTGTGACCTAACATGATCTATCCTGGAAAATGTATTTACATCTGAAAAGAACACATATTCTGCTGCTGTTGGATTGAATGCTCTGTATCTGTCTAGATATATTCAAGTCCATTGTTTCTTTGATGTTTGGATGATCTATCCATTGTTGAAAGTGGGGTTTTGAAGTCATCTATCATTATTGTATTACTGTCTATTTCTCTCTTCAGGTATGTTAGTATTTGCTTAATAAATTTAGGTGCCGCAATGTTAGGTACACATATATTTACAATTACTAATATACTCTTCTTAATGACTCAACCTTTTTATTATTATGTAGTGATTTTGTCTCTGTTCAATTTTTGTCTTAGTAGAGAGACTCCTCCTCTCTGCACTTACCTACTGCCTACCTATATGTCACTACCAAATATTATTATTAAATTTAAAGTTCCCAGAGGGTAATTAATGTATATATTTTCTTTGTATATTACTTTGTATATAACTACTGCATAGTTAGTTGCAGTTCAAAGAGTATCTTTGCAATGATGGAAATTATACTGTTTTAACAATAGTTTTACCTCTTTATCGTTTTATTTCATAGTTAAAGAATATACTTCTATAGATTTCATTTCTAAAAATGAACCAGAGAATGTTTCTAAAAAACTTGGAGAAATGGGTAGAAAAGTTCACATAATTATGTACCAGTAATTAATTGCCACCCAAACTTCTGGTAGAACATGCTAATTTCTTTAGCTGCCTTCCCTCCTCAGTACATCAGAGATGGGGCTAAGTTAGCATTGTTGGATAGGACTTCTTCCAGTTTTGGTGGGGGTGGGAGGGGAAGCATTTGTCTGTGATCCTGAGAAAACACACTGATCAGTGAGACATAGGCCCAGTTTTTTTGAATTGTCAATATGGGAAGTAGTTGCCTCCTATGGATACTCTGGGCAGGGTAAATGCTACTTGATGTTGCTAGAATTCCCATTAAGACTGGTGATCAAAATACACTTGCTTAGGAGTGAATAGAGAGAAAACTTAAAATTTCTAGAGAAGAAACTTAAAGTACTCCTAAAGCATCTATAATGTCTCTTTTTTTTTTTTAAGATTTTTATTTATTTATTTGACAGAGAGAGATCACAAATAGGCAGAGAGGCAGGCAGAGAGAGAGGAGGAAGCAGGCTCCCAGATGAGCAGAGAGCCAGAAGCGGGCCTCGATCCCAGGACCCTGAGATCATGACCTGAGCGCAAGGCAGAGGCTTTAACCCACTGAGCCACCCAGGTGCCCTAATGTTGATATTTTGAATGATATTCTAACCAACTCATTCTTCCCCAACTCCTTTGTAAATAAAGAAAATTTAAGTTCTGTAAAACAGATTTGTGTTTATTTTATTTACATCATGTGTGTATTTAGGAAGTACCCATGTATTTTGATAGGTTGAGTTTTAATTTGAAAATAATCTCCGGGGGCCCCTGGGTGGCTCAGTCATTAAGCATCTGCCTTCAGCTCAGGTCATGATCCCAGAGTCCCGGGATCGAGCCCCACATAGGGCTCTCTGCCTGGTGGGAAGCCTGCTTCTGCCTCTCTCACTCCCCCTGCTTGTGTTCCCTCTCTAGCTCTGTTTCTCTCTGTCAAATAAACAAATAAAATCTTTAAAAAAGAAAAGAAAAGAATCTCTGAAGGTCTAGCTGAAAGAATATGGTCTTCTGAGGGTTACCATTGGGTTTCTTAGGTTCCACAGAATTAAACATTCTCTAAATTTACTTTTTCAGGTTAAGAACTCAAGCTGCATTTAAGTCAAGAGAACTCCTTGCTGCTAAAGAGTTTACCAAACCCGGAGAATTCAATCTGCATATGAATGGGGATGACTCTGGACCTAGGTAAACCTGACTGATGGGTGAAAGCAAGAGCATGTAGAACACAAATATTAAGGCACAGATATTAAGGATATGTTTGGTATCTATTTATAGCTTTATACAGGTCCAGTTTTCTGATAATATGAATACATACATTCTCATTATAAAATTTTTAAAGATATAGGAGAATGTAAAGAAGAGAATAAAAATCACTCATGATCCTGCCATTCAGAGATAATCCTTTGAACTCTCTCCCCCTTTCTGTCTTTTATAATATATTCTATTTTATTATAGAATAGAATAAAATATATAATAATGTATTCTATCCTAATAATATGTCTGATATATTGTCTTTTATAATAACATATTCTATATTGAGTAATAGGAATTATGCTTATGCAGAATTTTAATTTTTCTTTTTTCACTGAATCATATTTTCTGATATAATTTATTTTATGAAAACTTGATATTCATGCAACAAATATTACATAACAAATTTTTCTCTATTAGCCTATTATTGGAATAGCTTTTGCTATTATAAATTATGCCTTGAAGAACATATCTATGAATAAATGGTTCACTTTATCTCTACCTATGTCTTTGATATAGATTCTATAACTGAAATTACTAACTCAGAATCTTTTTGATATTCTTATTCACATTACCCAGTTGTTTTCCATAAAAGTTAAAATCAGTTTCCACCACCAAAACTGTGTTTGAGAATTCTCTTTTCATGAAATTTGAAGGATTTTTGACCATTATTTTTTCAAAAATTGTTTGCCTATTCTTTTTCTTCTTTCCTTTTGGATTTCATATACAGGAATACAGGTATTTCATTACAGGTATATAAGGTAGTCCCTGACTCTCTGCTAATTTTTTAGAATTTTCTTTCTTTGTTCTTCATAGTGGATAATTTCTATTGATCTTTTCTCAAATTCATCAACTATTCTCTTATTTCTAGTCTGCTGTTAAGACTGTAAAATGATTTATTTTTATTTAGATACTGGATTTTTAGTTCTAGAATTTCCATTTGGATCTTCGTTAAAATTTCTATTTCTTTTTTATTTGTTACAATATATTTTTCCTTTAAAATGCTTGTCTCCAGTTCTAACACCTGGATCATCTTGGGGTTTGTGTCCATTGATCAACTTTTATCCTGAGTATTGGTCATGATTTCCTTTGTACATTTAGCAATTTTTTTTATTGTTTCCTAGTATTGTGAATAACTCGAATTCAATTATAATCCTCTAAACAATGTTATTTTTTATATGGTAGCAAGCAGTTAACTTAACTGAATTCAAATTCCAAGCTCTGTTTCCCTTGAGTTACAGTGAAAACACTGCTGAGCTCTTTTAACGGGGATGGATGTTTGAGTCTGCCTCATTTGCAGGTAGTTTTGGTGTCAGCCAGAACTGGGTTGTTAAATGGAATTTGAGACTTTCACTCTTTCTCTCTTACCTCTCCAGGATTTTTCCTTTTTCAGGTGCTTTGGTCAGCTCAGACTCTGTCCTCTGGTTCTTTAAAACTGACTTACAGCTGAAAGCCATAAACAAACAAACAAACAAAAAAACTAAGAACTCTCCCAGTGCCACTGTCTTCTTTCAAGTGCTGATCCTCTTCCAGTTTCTGCTTGTTTTCAGTGACTCTTCAGTGCTTCAGGTTTGGGTTTTTTGTTTGTTTTTTTGTTTTTTTCCTCCCAGAGTTTATATTGTTAACTATGGGAGTTTGGTCCTATAGAAACTATTTAGCTAGTGCTAGAAGTGGAACACAAGAATGCTAATTTCAGACAATTTTATCATCTTTTAATTTTGGTAAAATACACATACATAATATAAAATTTACCATCTCAACCATTTTTTAGTGTACAGTTCAGTAGTACTAAGTGTATTCACATTATTATGTAACCAATCTGCAGAACTTTTTTATCTTGCAAAATATACCATACCCATCAAACTGCTCCACATTTCCTCTCCCCACCAGCACCTGGCAACCACCTTTCTACTGTGTGTTTCTGTAAGTTTGATTATTATGACCTCATATAAGTGGAATCATGTAGTATTTGTCTTTTTATGACTTGCCGTAATTTATTTTTTATTTTTTTACTATTAATATCAAATATATGCATAGTTTAAAAACTCCACTAGTTCAACAGGCTTATGCAAAATAGCAGCCTCCTCTAGCCGGAGCAGCTGTACTCCCAATTTTCACTCTTCAGAGATAAAAGAAGTTTTGACTGTTTTAGATGTTCCTTTTTTTTATCTGTTTCTTCTAGCATTATATCTATATTTCTGAACAACAGACTTATGTAGGCATTGAGCATTAGCTTTCGGCTATGAAGGGTGATGACTTAGCTCTCCCAGATAACCGTCTATTGGCTTTCTCTCTCTCTTCTCACTTTTTCCAACATTTCTTCCTTCTCCCCTCTTTTCGTTTTTCACTCCCTCCCCGGATATACATACCCACACACATGCTTTTCCCTTCATTCTGTCCTCTCAATATAGCTGTACCACAAGATGGTTATGATACAATTGTATCTATTTTATACACAGCTGGGCCATGTACAATATGATTATTAAATTTAATTTTCATGTAATTTTTTTCTCTAGAGCTTAGAAATACCTTATTTAATTTTCTGTGTACTCGTTCATTTGTTAATTCATTCAAATATTTACAGAATTTTGCACCAGGTGTAAGATACATTCTAAACTTTGGGGAACATAACAATGCACAAAACAAAAATTTCTGACCTTGTGCAATTTACATTCTCAGGTCTTGTAATTCCCAAATTCACCTAGAAAGTTTAATTCTGAATATATTTTAAACATATTAGTTATTCTATCACGTCTTCATTCCATTCTTTTGCTGCTGTATTTCCTTCTTTATTCTTTCTTTTTTGTTTTTTTAAGATAATCCCTCCTGGAGCCCTCTGTAATCCTGCTTATATATTCACTTGCTTATGGAGAAAAATATATATATAAAATGCTGATAAGCCAAGGGCGCCTGGGTGGCTCAGAGGGTCAAGCCTCTGCCTTCGACTCCGTGATCTCAGGGTCCTGGGATAGAGTCCCATGTCTGGTTCTCTGCTCAGCGGGGAGCCTGCTTCCCCCTCTTTCTCTGCCTGCCTCTCTGCCTATTTGTGATCTCTCTCCCTGTCAAATAAATAAAATCTTTAAAAAAAAAATGCTGATAAGCCAAAAGAAGAAATTGACATGTACCTACAGATCTCATCATCTAAAGAAAATTTTAGCATATAACTTCTAAATCTTATTTCTTTATGGTATATGATATGTATTATATTACATATTTTGTTTCATATTCCACTTTTTAAAATTCAAGTATAATTAACATACAGTGTTATATTTGTTTTAAGTGTACAATATAATGATTCAACAGTTTTGTACATCACTTAGTGCTCATCAGTATAAGCATACTATTGATCCCCTCAATTTATTTCATCTATCCCCCTACCCACCTCCCCACTGGTAACCATCAGTTTGTTCTGTATATTTAAGAGTCGGGTTTTGGTCTCTTTTTCTTTATTTAGTTGGTTGATTTATTCCTTAAATTTCACATCTGAGTGAAATCCTATGGTATTTGTTTTTCTCTGTCTGACTTATTTCACTTAGCATTATGTAATACCCTCTAGGTGCATCTGTGTTGCTATAAATGGCAAGAGCTCCTTCTTTTTTATGGCTGACTAATATTCCTGTGTGTGTGTGTGTGTGTGTGTGTGTGTGTGTGTGTGTGTACCACATCTTTTTTTTTAAATTAATTCCAATATAGTTAACATACAGTGTTAGTTTCAGGTGTACATTATAGTGATTCAGCAATTCTATACATTACTCAGTGCTCGTCAAGGTAAATGTACTCATAATCCCCTTCACCTGTTGTACCCATCCGTCATTCACCTCCCTTCTCCTTACCCTCTGTTCTATAGTAGAGTCTGATTTGAGGTTTATCTCTTTATTTTTCCTTTTGATTTGCTGTTTCTTAAATTCCACATATGAGTGAAATCATATGGTATTTCTCTTCTGTGATGAACTTAGTTCACTTAGCATAATACTGTCTGGATTCATCCATGTTGTTGCAAATGGCAAGATTTCATTCTTTTTATGGCTAAGTAATACTCCATTGTATATATATACCACATCTTCTTTTTCCCTTATCTATAGATAAATACTTGAGTTGCTTCCATATCTTGGCTATTGTAAATAATGCTGCAATAAACACAGGAATGTATGTGTCTTTTTGAATAGGTGTTTTTGTTTTTCTTGGGTTAAATGCCCAATACTGAAATTACTGGATCATATGGTAATTCTATTTTTAGTACTTTGAAGAAATTCCATACTGTTTTCTAGAGTGGCTGGGCCAATGGTGCATGAGGTCCTTATTCTCTGCTTCTTAGCCAATACTTACTATTTCTTGTATTTTTTTTTTTAGCCATTCTGACAGATGTAAGGTGATATCTCATTGTGATTTTGATTTCCATTTCCCTGATGATTAGTGTTGTTGAGAACCTTTTCATGTGCCTATTGGCCATATGTATGTCTTCTCTGGAAAAATATCTATTCAGGTTCTCTATCCAAATTTTAATTGGATTATTAGATTTTTTGGGTGTCGAATTCCATAAGTTCTTTATATATTTCGGATAGTAACCCCTTTAATAAGATGATTGTAGGGTCTTTATTTTTTCTCTTATTAATGTGATGTATCACATTGATTGATTTGTGAGTATTGAATCACTCTTGCATCCCTGGACTAAATCATACTTTTATAGTGGTGAATGATTTTTTTTAGTATAATGTTAGATTTGGTTTGCTAATATTTTGTTGAGGATTTTTGCATCTATGTTTATTAGAGATATTGACCCATAATTATTTTGGTTTTGGATCTTTTTTTGGTTTTGGTGTTTGTTTGGGTGGGGGGCGGGCTGTTTTTGTTGTTTTGTTTACTTGTATCTTTATCTGATTTTGGTATCAGGGAATGCTGGCCTCAGAATGAATTTGGAAGCTTTCCTTCTATTTTTTGGAGTAGTTTGAGAAGAATAAGTATTAACTCTTATTTAAATGTTTGGTAAAATTCATCTGTGAAGCCATCTGTCCTGGACTTTGTTTCTTAGGAGTTTTTCATTACTGATTCAATTTCATTGGCTAGTAATGGGTCTGCTCAATTTTTATATTTCTTTCTGATTCAGTTTTGGAAGGTTACATCTTTCTAGGAATGTATCTATTTCTTTTAGATTGTCCAGTTTGCTGGTATATAACTTTTATAATCCTTTGTATTTCTGTGCTGTTGGTTGTTATATCTTCTTCATTTCTGATTTTACTTACTTGAGGCTTTCTTTTTTTCTTGATGAGTCTGGCTATGGGTTTATCAATTTTGTTTAACTTTTCAAAGAACTAGTTCCTGGTTTCATTCATCTGTTCTCTTGTTTCTTTAGTCTCTATTTCATTTATTTCTGTTCTAATCTTTACCATTTCCTTCCTTCTACTGGCTTTGAGTTTTGTTTGGTCATATTTCTCTAGCTCCTTTAGGTGTAAAGTTGGGTTGTGTATGTGAGATTTTTCTTGTTTCTTGAGATTGACTAGTATTATAATTTACCCTCCTAGAATAGCTCTAGCTGCTTTGGGACTGCTGTGTTCTCATTTTCATTTGTCTGTCTATATATTTTATTTCCTCTTTGATTTCCTGGTTGACCCATTCATTGTTTAGAAGCATGTTATTTTTCCTCCATATATTTGTGTTCTTTCCCGATTTTTTTTTTCATGATTGATTTCTGGTTTCATATTGTTGTGGTCAAAAAAATGCAAGATATGATTTCAGGGTTTTTTAAATTTATTGAGACTTGTTTTTTTGGTGTAATGTGATCTATTCTGGAGAATGTTCCATGCATACTTGAAAAGACTGTATAGTCCACTGTTTGGGGATGGAATTTTTTTTTAAGATTTTATTTATTTATAGGAAAAAGAGAGAGAGAATACAAGCAGGGGAAGGGGCAGAGGAGGAGGAAGAAGCCAGCTCCCCACTGAACAGGGAGCCAAATGCAGGGCTCAAGCTGAGGACCCAGAGATCATGACCTGAGCCAAAGGCCAACACGTAACCAACTGAGCCACCCAGGCACCCCAGAATGGAACGTTCTGAATATGTATGTTATATCCATGTGGTCCAGTATATAATATTCCAATTTACTTTAGTTACACTTTGATAAATTTTAAAAGAAAAACAATTTTTCTTATGAAAAGTAAAACATCCAAAGATACATTCAGAAAAAAAATTAGTCATCTTTTTTCCTTATCCTGTTCTCTATCCTATCTTGGTTGAATTAGTGTTAGCACACTAATGTATATCCTTCTATACCTTTCTTAGGCTCACACATATATATACAACATTATAAACATTTGAGATAAAAATGAACATATTACTTGTTAATTTCCCTCCCTACATAACAGTTCTTAATGGTCATCTGTGGGATTTTTAGATATACAACTGTGATAAGTAGAATAATTGCTCTCCAAAGACGACTGTGCTTTAATCCCAAGAATCTCTCAATGTTACTTACATGCCAAAAAGACTTAGCAGATATGCTCAAGGGAACACTCTTTGAGATGGGGAGATTATCCTGGATTATCTGGGTGGGCCAAGTCTAATTGCAAGTCCCAAAAAAGTGGAGGAACTTTTCTTGCTGTGTCGGAGAGATAAGAGAGAAGGAGGAGAAGAGATAACAAACATGAGAGTGACTTAACTTGTCATTGCTGGCTTTGAAAATGGAGGGAGGAGGTCACAAGCCCAGGAATGCAAGTAGCTTCTAGGAGCTTGGAACGATTCTTAGTTGACAGCCATCAAGAAATGAGGACCTCAGTCCTCTAACTGCTGAGAACTGAATTCTGCCAACAACCCAAATGAGCAAGGAAACATCCTTTCCTAGAGCCTCCAGAAAGGAGCATAGCCCAGTCTACACCTCAGTGTTAGCCCAGTGAGACCTGTGTCAGATTTCTGACCTACAGAACTGTAGAACAATGCATTTGTGTTGTCAAAGCCACTAAATTTGTGATAATTCATTATAGCAGCAATAGAAAACTAATACAAATACTAACTTGTTCTTTATAAAAGCAAAGTAGTCTGTGGTTTCTATATATACTGTAACTTACCCAGCACTTCTCTTTTTGGGCATTCAAGTTGTTTCGAGTTCTTTACCACTATGCACAATGCTATAACAAGCATGACTCTATTTATATTCTTATGTTCTAGTACTTGTATTTTTTTAGAATAAATTCCTGAAAATGAATGTCAGAGGCTATTTTTACATAAAAATATTTTGATATAAGTTATAGTTATAAATTATAATAGTTCATGCCAATTTTCTTTTCCAAAATATTGTAGCAATTCATACTCTTGCTTGCAATTTATAAAAGTTTTCATCACTGCTGTTCAGGTAAGTGTAGTGAATGCTTTACAAACTAGCCCTCCATTCAAAGAGGTGGACATGCTTTAAAAGTGTAGGCGCACCTGGGTATGCATATCCTACATTCCAATTATGATAAAAATAAGGTAAGACTGTACACTGATTTCAAAAAATATTTCCTAATATGCCTTTTATCACATCATAGACCTTTTAAAATATTAATCTACATTGTAAGAGTTTGAGTAAACTCTGGCAACAGCTTCCAAAGTCTTGATAGTCTTTGGAAATCCAACAATTCTTACTCAACAGAACTTAAATTATTTAACCTAATGTGAGATTCAAAGAAATAAAGGCAATGAATTCATCTCTTTCCTTGATTCATTTGTCTATGAAAATGATACTATCTGCACTAACCCAGAAAGAGATAGAGATGGATCAAGGGAGAATACATACAGCTTGAGAAGCCTTTGCAGAATTATTTAAATAAAAAATATCTGTTGATTTCAGAAAATAAAATAAAATAAAAAATTGTTATGGGAAATGACCTTATTTCTACCTTGCAGGCTCTTTGATTTTGCCAGTGAAACTCCCTAGATAAAATTTAATTTTAAGCTAAATTTTATTTATTTGGAAATTTAAATTATCTTAGTATTAAAAATGTGTATTTAAAATATTAAACTTACTCAAGTGAGGCATTAAGAATTTGAAACTAAAACAAATGGGATAATGAGGAAGTGAAGTGAAAAACATATTTTTTATAATTAACAGCTCATTTTGAGTTAATTATATACAATTACCAAAATCTAATTGCAATTTATTTTCTATTATCTGTGGAAAGAATCACAGGCAAGGGAGCTTACATAGCTGCCTTCCTGCATAAATACTATAGAATGAAAATAAATAATATGTGAGGCCTTAATGACAAATAAGAGCAAATAGAAGGGCACAGCTGAGCCAAACCATTGGAAGATAATTATCACATGAAAGATGATAATGACCTAAAGAGTCACAAGAACTCTGATTGCTTATAGGTTTTCTGGTTTGTTTTATAGTTAGTTTGGTGCTTTTTTGTTGGCTATGCAAAGATGACCCTTACAAATTAACATTAGTTCTGTAATACTGCAGATTTCTAAAAATCGGACCATTTTTGTATTTTTATATAATAGTGAGCAACAAAATTTTTTATTAGACATCTGTTATTGTTTTCTTAAAAACTGGCTTGCTAAGTACCATGGGAAATATACAGAATCCCCTACTGTCAAGTACTCTAATAGTAGAGTAAGGCAAATATCCCAATATTTATCATCTATTAGATAGTATAAGGGCTATAAATGAAACACAAATTAAGAAAAAGTTTTTGGAAAATGTACTATTTGAAACAAGCCCGAAAAGATAGGATAGAATTTTGATGGGTTAGGGGTATCTTTAGATGTGTATGTGTGTTTCATGTGAGTGTAGATATGCAGAGTCTGAGTAAAGGAAGAAAATCACATGGTATGTGAAGGGCATAGCAGGACGTATGCTTTAGTTTTACCAGAAGTGTAAGGGAAAATGAAACTAAAGATTAAAATCATAACTTAGGTTAGATTATGAATGGGTTTAAATATCGGGACAAAGGTTTTGGACCTGTGTGATTGGAAGAATAAAAAAGCCAGGGAAAAGAAGTGATTCTGTGATAAAGATGATTAATTTGATCTTAAAGACCTTTGGAATGAGGGTCAAGAATACCAAGTTTTAGTCCTTCCAAGAATTAGCCGTGTGACTTTAATGATAATGCTATGCTCCTCAGTCTCCTTGCCTATAAACAGAAAGTTCAACTAGATTTTTACTAACTTTCTTCCATCTCTAACCTGATTATCTAATTATGAAACAGATTGGATTTCCAAGCCAAGGTGCCCAATATATAAGTAGAAATTTGAATCTAAATCTCCTAAAAGAAATTTAAGTTAGAGGTCTAGATTTGGGAGTCATCTGGATTGGTGTTCCCTCTGTGTGAATAAGTATTAATTTCTGAGAAAAAGTTCAGCAAAATGTAAACAGAACCTTAGAAAATGCCTCAATGTCAGAGTCCAAAAAATACAAGAGTGGCAGTCCGAAAAGCTGTCAAAGAAACAGGCTAGGGCTGTGTTGTGGAAACAAAAGAGGAAAAGCATAAATTTGGTTCAGAGAGTGTGATTTTGGAGAGAGGAATGACCTAAAGTATTGATAATCCTAAGAAGTGACTGGTGAAGGAAAAGATTGCAAGAAATTAGTATTTGATGGATCCCAGTTCTAAAAAATGTAGGACGATCAATTTCTATCACTAGTCAACCTCGCACTTATTTGCTGTAGGCTTCTCTTTCTCTGCATGTACCTGCATCCACCCCTTCTTCCCTTTTTTCTACACATTCTCCTGGTGTGACTTCAATGAGGCCCTTAGCTTTAAATATCATCTATGTCCTGATGACTACCACATTTGTTTCTATAGGCCTGACCTTTCCCCCTAATCATTAAACCCATGGATCTTGTCTATACAAGACTTCCACTAAATTGTCTGATATCTTACAGATAACAAAGCTAAAACAGAAATCTTATTTCCCTTTTCTATCCCCCACTTCATATTCACCCCATCCAAAACTTCATTTCAATGAATACTAGCTACTCAAGTCAAAAAGTGTCCTTCACTTCTCTCCTTTCTTCTCTCTCCTCTCACAGGCAATCTATAAACATATTGTTTTATTTCTACTCTACCTCCAAAATGTACATACTCCTCCCAACCATAGTTCAAACCTGGGCTTGTAGAGAGTTCCATTGTTGCCCCCACACAATTCATTTTCCACAGCAGATTGAAAGGTCATTTAAAAATAGCAGTCTATGGCACAAAAACAGATACTTAGACCAGTGGAACAGAGAAGAGTTTCCAGATATGGACCTGCAACTGTATGATCAAGTAATCTTCGACAAAGCAGGAAAAAATATCCATTCGAAAACAGACAGTCGTCTCTTCAATAAATGGTGCTGGAAAAATTGGACAGCTACGTATAGAAGAATGAAACTCGATCATTCTCTTATATCATACACAAAGATAAACTCGAAGTGGATGAAAGACCTCAACATGAGGCAGGAATCTGTCAAAATCCTAGAGGAGAACATAGGCAGTTAGTCAATTATCCCTGTTCAACATCGGCCACAGCAACTTCTTTTAAGACATGTCTCCAAAAGCAAAAGGGAAAATGAACTTTTGGGACTTCATCAAAATAAAAAGCTTCTGCACAGCAAAGGAAACAGTCAACAAAACAAAGAGGCAACCCACGGAATGGGAGAGGATATTCGCAAATGACACTACAGACAAAGGGATAATATCCACGATCTATAAAGAACTCCTCAAACTCAACACCCAAAAAAAAAGATGATCACATCAGAAAATGGGCAGAACACATGAACAGACACTTCTCCATAGAAGATGTACAAATGGCTAACAGTCACATGAAAAAAATGTTCACCATCAATAGTCATCAGGGAAATTCGAATCAAAACCATATTGAGATACCACCTTACACCAGTCAGAATGGCCAAAATTAACAGGACAGAAAACAACATGTTTTGGTGAAGCTGTGGAGAAAGAGGAACCCTCTTACACTGCTGGTGGGAATGCAAGTTGGTGCAGCCGCTTTGGAAAACAGTGTAGAGATTCCTTAAAAAATTAAAAATAGAGCTACCATAAGACCCTGCAATTGCACTACTGGGTATTTACCTCAAAGATACAGTGATATAGTGAAAAGAAGGGCCATATGTACCACAGTGTTCATAGCAGCAGTGGCCACAGTCACCAAACTGTGGAAAGAGCCTAGATGCCCTTCAACAGACGAATGGGTAAAGAAGATATGGTCCATATATACAACGGAATATTACACCTCCATCAGAAAGGGCCCAACTTTTGTATCAACATGGACAGGACTGGAGAAGATTATGCTGAGTGAAATAAGCCAAGCAGAGAAAGTCAAGTATCATATGGTTTCACTTACTTGTGGAGCATAAAGAGTAACATGGAGGACATTAAGAGAAGGAGGAAATGTGAACCGGGATAAATCAGAGAAAGAGATGAAGCATGAGAGACTTTAGACTCTGAGAAACAAACTGAGGGTTTTGGAAGGGAGGGGATGGTGGGATGGGTGAACCTGGTGGTGGGTATTAAGGAGGACATGTATTGAATGGAGCACTGGGTGTGGTGCATTAACAATGAATCCTGGAACATTGAAAAAATAAAATTAAATTAAAAATAAAAATAACAGTCTGCCCCTGGCCTAAGATTCTTCAAAGACTCTTCAGTCCTGTAGAATGAAATCTGAAAGCTTTGCCTATCTTAGAGTTTTGTTATGTGACCCAGCTTCTGCTTACCTCATTTTATGCCACTCTCCTTAAACATTTATTGACCCTTACTTACAATTTAAACTTCTTACTGTGGCCTTTGACAACATGATGTATTAACATGAGTCAGGGTCTGTGCTATCTTCAACATGCTAGAAGTCATGGGCTCAAAGACATCCCACTATAAAGCATAACTAACGTAAAATGAGAAAAGAATGTTTGCTATTAATTGAATGTCATGTAGCTTCAATAATAGGGAAATTTTCAGGGATTGGACAGTGATCTTCCTATCACCTCTCAAATCTCTCAAATTCTTTTGAGTCATGATAAAAAGAAAACAAAAACCTGTTTCCTTCTAGTACTTTCTTCTGGACCCATATTCCACTCTTTTAATCATTTGCCTTTTTGATAAATATAAAAATCATCACTTAAACATAGAATTACTATATGAGCCAGAATTCCACTCCTAGGTAACATTTTTCTACACAAAGATTTCTATGTGAAGGCTCACAGCAGTATTACCCATACCAGCCAAAAAGTGGAAATAACCTAAATGTCTAGCAGCTGATAAATGGATGAACAAAACATTGTATATCCATACAGGGAACTATTTGGCAATAAAAAGGAACAAAGTACTAATACATGCTACAAGGTGGATGAACCTTGAAAACAAGCTAACTGAATCAAGGTCTCACAGAAGATGGAGAATTACGTCTTCTGTTTATATGAAATGTCCAGAAATGGTTAATCTATAGATAAAGGATGTCAGTTAGTGATCACTTATTACAGGGCATGGAGAATAGGAGTAACTGCAAATGAGCATGAGGTTTCTTCTGGGGGTGTTAGAATTATTCTAAAATTATATTATGGTGATGGTTGCACAACTCTAATCTTACTAAGAATTACCGTAAATGGGTGGGTTTTGGTATATAAACTTATTTCATTATAACTATAAATTTTTCCACTATTTTTAATATTCAGTATTCAAAATGGATCAGAACAAAAGAAATGTTACAAAGTTTTGCATACTCTCAGACCGTACCAGCTTTCTTCCTCAAGATTTTAATGCCCACATACCCCTTTCTCTAATTGGTAATTGCTTTTTTAAACTTAATTCTCCAAGATGACCTCCTGTTCTGTATTCAAAATAGATATAATGCTAAGACAAGTAGTAGCAAATACTCAAATTCTATTTATGAGACCTATGTCCTGGTAAATGATAATTTGATAAATAAAGAATTGGACACTGAACTGAACCGCCTAGGGACCCCACAAACACTGGTTTTTAAATGATGACTAATAGAATAAAACATGAGACTACTCGAGGTTCTCTCCAGCTATTGTCTACACATGCTTTGTTACTTTGCATATTGATGGCACTCAAATAGGAAAAGACAAACCCACTGTCCCCTTGTATGTGTTATAACATATCCTTAGAGTCAGCTTCTTCATGTGTAAAATCTACATCTTCTTGACTCTGGATAATTTTTTAATTATATTTGTCATCTTTGTATACAGTGGGTTTGTGGGATAAATATTTTCTAAGATGGCAATTCATAGATTTGCAGGATTTTAGATTATTTGGCTACATATCATTTTCCTAGGGTCTGATTTATATGTATATGGGGCAGGGGGTAGAGAGCATTATCTATAGAGATTAGTTTCCCAAAGAATTTTGCTGCTATCACTGGTTAAATACAAGGAGCTGGATAATAAATTATGTAGTCATGTACATTTTATATACTGCCCACAAATGGATAGAGTCATGGTGGTTTTTATCCTTCGCTTTAAAAAACATACAAATCTTTGTAAAAGTAATTTTCTTCCCAGACAACATTAGTGGGATTAGGGAATTGGAAGTTTCATTACTACTTGAGTTGGCTTTACTTTGATAACCTCATTCCCAGTTTTATTTGGAATAAGAACAGTTTTATTTCTCTTTAGATAGTAACTGCCTATCCTGTTTCCAATATGAAACATATGGATTCTTGTCAGGATTTGGAACAGGGGTGGCATCTTGCATAGTGAACATTGTTTCCCAGGAGAAACAGAAAAACAATAGTCTCGGAGGATCAGCTGGTTAAAAAGTATCATTTCTTTGTGAGCATCTTTTTTGCAAGTCCCAATTAATAGAGATTAGTCTAAAGCCTACAGTTGCAGATTTCAGTCAGTATCATATCAAATCATTGGTAGTACTCATGAACTGTTTCTGGACCTAGTTGATATGTCCAAGTCTTGATTCCTTTTTTCTTTACACAAGTACATAAGATTTTTATTTGAAAGGAATCAGTAAACATTGCTGTGTTTCATTTATACAACTGAAATATTTGCACATAAGGTATTTTGCAGTGGCAAGAAGGAGGCAAAATGGATGGAAGCCAAAAACATTTTACAAAAATGTCACACTGGCATATAAGATTTTTATATGCCTTTTACAGGATGGAAGCAGCAAAGTAAAAACTAGTGATTATTAAGTCAGTTTTTAAAGTCTCATTTTCAGAAGTCCCAAGAGTTCCCTCTGAAAGAATATACAATTTTTCATCGCCATAAACAGTTTTTATTTTTAATTAGCAATAGCTTCAAATGGCTTTTCTAACTGCCTGGATGTAGTTTAAAAAAATCGGTTTTTGGATTCAAGACAATGGAATAAACAAAGGATAATCACATACAAACACAAAGGTTTAAAAAACAAGTGCATTCTTTTATTTGTAGAAGTATGTACGTAGGGACTTCTGGGGTAGATAGAATAACTGGAACTTTCTATGAAGATAAGATAAAAAGAAACAATGACTGTGTTTCTGAGCATACATTTTGATCATAAAATGTCTGAGGATATGGTTGTGATCTTGATTAGCCCATGATTTGTTGTAGGTAGAAGCCTGTCTCATAAGGACTAGCTATTACATATGAAACAGTGCTAATTTTTTATAATCCTACAGAGAAAATTTCATATTGAACTCAACTCATTTGTTTTTCACATTGCTCCTGTGGTGAAGAGGATTGATTTCTGTGTTGCTTTTGCTATTTGGCATTTTCTCCTTTGGTAAACAGTGTCTGCAAGCTTTAATCCTTTAACCTTGAATCTGAGCCCTGGGCTGTTTGTTAGAGAATCTTTCTTTGTTCTGTGGTGTGACATGGTGAAGGACTGCATTAGTCAGGGTCAACCAGAGAATAGAAAGCAATAGGAAACATGTATTATGAGATGTGTTGCAAGGAAGAGGCTTATGCTAAGGGAGTCTGAAGTCCGTAAGGCAGGAAGAAGATCAGGCTGGAACTCTCAGGTATAGGCTGAAGTTGCCCTCCACAGGAGAGATTTCTTCTTTTTCAGGGTAACCTCAACTCTGTCTTTAATACTTTTCAAGAAATTTAACCAGGCCCATCCAAATTCCCTAAGATATTATGGATTTTTTAAATTAACATATAATGTATTATTTGTTTCAGGGGTACAGGTCTGTGATTGATTGGTCTTACAATTCACAGCACTCACCATAGCACATATCTTCCCCAGTGTCCATCACCCAGCCCATCCCTCCCACCTACCTCTACTCCAGCAATACTCAAAGTTTGTTTCCTGAGGTTAAGAGTCTCTTATGGTTTGTCTCCCTCTCTGGTTTCATCTTCTTTTATTTTTTCCCTCCCTTCCTCTATGATCCTCTGTCATGTTTCTCAAACTCCATATCAGTGAGATCATATGATAATTGTCTTTCTCTGATTGACTTGTTTCACTTAGCCTAATACCCTCTAGATCCACCCACGTCATTGCAAATGGCAAGATTTCATTTTTTGGTAGGTGCATAATATTCCACTGCATATATACACCCCATCTTCTTTATCCATTCATCTGTTGATGGACATCTGGGTTCTTTCCATAGTTTGGCTATTGTGGACATTGCTGCTATAAAATTGCAGTATATGTGCCCCTTCAGATCACTACATTTGTATCTTTGGGGTAAATACCCAGTAGTGATACAATTGCTAGGTTATAGGGTATCTGTATTTTCAATGTTTCCAGGAACCTGCATAGTGTTTTCAAAAGTGGCTGCACCAGCTTGCATTCCCAACAGTGTAGGAGGGTTCCCCTTTCTCTGCACCCTCACCAATATCTGTCATTTCCTGACTTACTAATTTTAGCCTTTCTGACTGGTGTGAAGTGGTATCTCATTGAGGTTTTGATTTGTATTTCCCTGATGCATAGGGATGTTGAGCACTTTTTCATGTTGTCTGTTGGCCACTTGGATGTCTTCTTTGTGGAAATGTCTGTTCATGTCTTCTGCCCATTTCTTTTTATTTTCCTGCCCATTTCTTGATTGAATTGTTTCTTCTTTGGGTGTTGAGTTTGATAAGTTCTTTATAGATTTTGGATACTAGTCCTTTATCTATTATATGATTTGAAAATATCTTCTTCTATTCTGTCAGTTTTCTTTTGGTTTTGTTGACTGATTCCTTTGCTGTGCAAAAACTTTTGATCTTGATGAAGTCCCAGTAGTTCACTTTTGCCCTTGCTTCCCTTGCCTTTGGTGATGCTTCTAAGCAGAAGTTGCTGCAGCTGAGGTTGAAGAGGTTGCTGCCTGCGTTCTCCTTTAGGATTTTGATGTATTCCTGTCTTACACTTAGGTCTTTCATCCATTTTGAGTCTGTTTTTGTGTGTGGTGTAAGAAAATGGTCCAGTTTCATTCTTCTGCATGTGGCCGTCCAATTTTCCCAATACCATTTGTTGAAAAGACTTTTTATCATTGGACATTCTTTCCTGCTTTGTCGAAGATTAGTTGACCATAGAGTTGAGGGTCCATTTCTGAGCTCTCTGTCCTGCTCCATTGTTCTGTGGCTGTTTTTGTGCCAGTACCATACTGTCTTGGTGATTATAGCTTAATAGTAGTAAATTATTACTAATAAATAAATTACTGTAGCTTATAGTAATAAAGCTTGAAGTCTGGAATTGTGATGTCATCAGCTCTGGTTTACTTTTTCAACGTTCTTCTGGCTATTTGGGATCGTTTCTGGTTCCATACAAATTTTAGTATTGTTTGTTCCATTTCTTTGAAAAAGTTGAAGGTATTTTGACAGGGGTTGCATTAAATGTGTAGATTGCTCTGGGTAGCATAGACATTTTCACAATATTTGTTATTCCAATCCATGAGCATGGAACGTTTTACATTTCTTTGTGTCTTCCTCAATTTCTTTCGAGTATTCTGTAGTTTTCTGAGTTATTAGGTTTATTCCTAGGTATCGTATGATTTTGGATGCATTTATAAACGGGATCAACTCCCTAATTTCTCTTTCTATTGTCTTGTTATTGGTGGCTAGAAATACAACTGATTTCTGTTCATTGATTTTATATCCTGCCTCTTTACTGAATTCCTATATGAATTCTAGCAGTTTTGTGGTGGAGTCTTTTGGGTTTTCCACGTAAAGTATATCATCAGCAAAGAGTAAGAGTTTGACTTCTTTGCCAATTCGGATGCCTTTTATTTCTTTTTGTTGTCTGGCTGCTGAGACTAGGACTTCTAGTACTGTGTCGAATAGCAGTGGTGATAGTGGACAGCCCTGCCATATTCCTGACTGTAAGGGAAAAGCTCTCAGTTTTTCCCTATTGAGAATGATATTTGCTATGGGTTTTTCTTTCCTGGATGGATTTTATGATATTATGTATGTACCTTCTATCCCTACACTGTGAAGAGTTTTGATCAAGAAACGATGCTGTACTTTGTCAAATTGCTTTTTCAGCATCTATTGAGAGTATCATATGGTTCTTGCTTTTCTTTTATTAATGTATTGTATCACATTGATTTTCAGATAATGAACCAACCTTGCAGCCCATGAATAAATCCCACTTGGTTGTAGTGAATAATCCTTTTAATGTACTCTATTGGCTAGTATTTTAGTGAGAATTTTTGCATCCATGTTGATCAAGGATATTTGTCTGTAATTCTCCTTTTTTATCGGGTCTTTGTTTGGTTTTGGGGTCAAGGTAAAGCTGGCCTCATAAAATGAGTTTGGAAGTTTTCCTCCCATTTCTATTTTTTTGGAACAGTTTTAGGAGAATAGGTATTAATTCTTCTTTAAATTTTGGTAGAATTCCCCTGGGAAACCATCTGGCCTTGGGCTCTTGTTTGTTGAGAGATTTCTGACTACTGTTCAATTTCCTTACTGGTTATGGGTCTGCTCAGGTTTTCTCTTTCTTCCTGGTTCAGTTTTGGTAGTTTATACATCTCTATGAATGCATCCATTTCTTCCAGATTTTCTACTTTGCTGGCATATAGTTCATAATATGTTCTTATAATTTATTGTATTTCTTTGGTTTTGGTTGTGATTTCTCTTCTTTCATTCATGATTTTATTAATTTGTCTCCTTTCTCTTTTTTTTTTTTCATAAGTCTGGGCAGGGGTTTATCAATCTCATTAACTCCCAGAGAACCAGCTCCTAGTTTCATTGATCTAGTCTACTGTCCTTTTGGTTTCTATTTCATTGGTTTCTGCTCTGATCTTTATTATTTCTCTTACCCTGCTGGGTTTAGGCTTTATTTGCTATTCTTTCTCCAGCTCCTTTAGGGTTAGGCTGTATATTTGAGACCTTTTTTGTTTCTTGAGAAGGGCTTGTATTGCTATATACTCTCCTCTTAGGATCACCTTTGCTGCATCCCAAAGATTTTGAACTAGTGTGATTTCATTTTCATTTGTTTCCATGAATTCTTTTTAATTCTTCTTTAATTTCCTGGATGACCCATTCATTCTTTAGTAGGATGCTCTTTAGCCTCCATGTATTTGAGTTCTTTCCAACTTTCCTCTTGTGATGGAGTTCTAGTTTCAAAGCATTGTGGTCCAAAAATGTGCAGGGAATGATCCCAATATTTTGGTACCAGTTTAGACCCAATTTGTGACCCAGGATGTGATCTGTTCTGGAGAATGTTCCATGTGCACTAGAGAAGAATGTATATTCTGTTACTTTGGG
>PITA01020660.1:0-34408 GCA_004023965.1 Spilogale gracilis | reverse complement strand
GGATGGGGCGTGGGGCAGAAGTGACAGGCCCTAGGGAGGCATACTCTGTAGGATGTGGGGGGTGCTCTATGGAGGGGGCAGGGGGTGGCTCCCTGGTTTCAGAAGAACAGTGACCCCCTAATACTGAGGTGGGGGACAGGTCTGGGTCAGGGAGAGCTGGCTAAGTAGCTCCAGGCCTGAGATATCTGTAGACAGTCAGATGGAAGCATCCTGTAGGCAGCTGGGTGAACAGAAGCAAGGCGTGGGCTCCTGGTGAAGATCTGGGGATACAGGTAGTACCTGAAGTGATAGATCGTAGTAAATCTGCGTCATAAGTACAAAAAACACTCAGCCCCCTCAAAACAGGTGAAGGACATGTCCTTGTAATTCCAGACACCGAGTGACTTCTGAAACAGGGCAGAGGAACGGGACTGGGTTAGGGAAGCATTTGGCAGCAGAGGGAGCTCTGTGTGGGTCATGGTCTTTTCTGAGAAGGGGCGGCTGGATCCGAGGAAGGAGAAGCTGTGAGCTGAGGCTGTTCTGGGGCCAGGAATATGGCCAGGGTGGACAGAGCTGGATGCAGCCGTACCTGCGCTCAGGAGAGCCCCGGGCTTTGTTTAATGCTCTGCTGTCATCATTTTGACATTCTGAACAATTATATTTTTGAACTTGGATTTTGTAAGTGAAATCCAATGGGACGATGGGGCATGCATGGGAACAGAGGAGACAGCATGCACAATGTTTGTGTCCCCCGCTCCTGGTCTCCCTGTTGGCATGTGACATTTGCCGTGCCCCTCAAATGCAGCATTCCAGTGGACCCACACTGTGTGGGAGCCCAATGAGACTCAGAGCAATTGGAAGGTAAATGTGTTCCTTCTCCTCTAAGTGGGGTACCCATAGGCTCCAGTGGCCACACTTTCTCTTCACTTAAGGATTTGCTTGGAACAGTAGAAAGAAGGCAACATGAGCTACCAAGCAACACTTTCCTATCCTTTTGGATTTGTGCGGCTTCCCTGAACTAGCCAAGCACTTACATTACAAACCGTGATCTCTCGAGTCTCCCTACTCATCAGTAAGCTAAAGGCAGACAGCATTCGGTAGCTTGCGCAAGTAAATCAAGAAGTGAAAAACAGTTGAGTTCATTTTGTGCAGTGTTCCTGCTATTCTGGTGAGAAGGAGTATATGTATCTCTACGTGAGCGACAAAATAGGCATATGGTTTTGGTGACTGTGTATGAGTTAAATGCTCTTATGTTTGCATTCAACACTGATGTTGCCTAATGTTAAGGAAAATTCATGCTAATAATTTAAAATGATTTCTTAGAGTAACATGAAATCTCAAAACATGTTATGCTATGTCAAAAAGAGAGACCCCTGGAAAAAAGAAAAACTTCGTATTTGAACATTTTTCATTGTAATTTTTCCCCGTTTTTTGAACAGGGAGCCCAGGTGTTCATTTTGCACTGGGCCCTGCCGATTACATTGCCAGCCCGGGATGCAGGGTTTTACCTAGAACCTGAACACCAGGGAACTTCTGTCCTGGGGAAACGTTTTGGCTCACTTGTTTCCTGACCCAGTGTTTGAGTTCCTCTGTAACTAGGCTCTGACTCTGATCCTGGTGGCGGATGGTCCCATGCTTCAGAGCCAGGCTTGAGCCTGGCTGCTCCAGCTCAAGCAGCAGTTCTGCTTTCGAGGGCTCTGTGGTCTTGGGCAAATTACCTAACCTCTCTGTGTCCCACTTGTACCATCTCTTGAATGGGGATTTTGATAATAGTACCCACCTCAAAGAGTCATTGAGAAGGTTAGATGAGATGATACCCACAGAATATTTGGGACAGCCCTTGGAACCTATCCAGTACAGGTGAGCTATTCTTCTAGCTTTTTCTACAATTTTGCTATCTGGCAGAAGAAGTCCCTGCCTGCCCTTCCCTCTTGCATCTGGGCGATGCTGGAAAGTGGGTCAAACTCAGTCCCTGTGCTGAGGAAGGGTCTGTGGGGAGTGGGGCTCCCCAGCAGGACCTGGGCTTCATGTCTGTGCTGTGGGGCGTGCTGATCTGGGGGTCCCGTGGGAGGCTGTGATGGTGGCTATGGATCTGAGGTTGGGTTGGGGGGATGTTGAGATCTCTGGGGGCCCATGTATTAATTTTCTAGGGCTGCTGAACAAAATACCACAGACAGGATAGTTTAAACAACAGAAATTTATTTTGTCCCAGTCTGGAGGCTAAAAGTCTGGGATCAGGGTACTGGCCAGATTGGTTTCTTCTGAGGCTTCTCTGTGGCTTGCAAATGGCCGCCTTCCTCCTAGGTCTCCGCAGGCTCTTCCCTCCGTGTGTGCATCTTGTCTTCTCTTCCTGAAAGGTCACCTAGTCCTATTGGATTTGGACCCACACGATGACCTCATAGCCTTAGTTACCCCCTTTAAAGTCCCTGCCTCCAAATTCAGTACCACTCTGAGGTCCTGGGGGTTGGAACTTCAACATGTGAATTTGGGGGGACACACTTGAGGCCATAATGATGTCGGTGAATGCATGGCTGCTCCGGGGGTTCCTGTGACTGCCTGATTGTGTGCCCGTGTGTCTGTGTCAGCGTCTGAGTGTATGTCTGTCCATCCTAAGGGCTGAGCTTCAGGGCCCCCCAGGTCTCGGTGCCCCTGTATTCATGAGGCCTCCGCAGCATTTGGAGTCAGCCTGACCGTGCTGAGTGTCCACAGTGTGGTAGGTCCTCCAGGACGGAGGACGTCTGGGGGCCTGGGGGCCTAGGGGAGCGAGATCCGCCCGCCTCTGAGTCCTGTGCATGTGAGTCCCATTTCGCATGTGTCTGTAAACGCGAAATCTGATCAGGCATGTGGCAGCAAGGCGGGATTTGAAAGGAGAGGGGAAGGATCATATTAATTTGAGATTTGCAAGAAGACAGTATGTTTACAAAAGTGAAAGAACAGCGGGTTAAACATATGTTGGCGATGACGGTGAGCGGACAGCAGCTGAAGCTGGGCTGGCTGCAGGGTGGGTGCTGAGGCATGTTGGTGTCTTCTAATCTGTCACCAAAACAGATACAGAAGCAAAACAGTGGAACTGAGCAGAATCCAGTGGGGGCGGGGGTAGGAGGAAGAAGCGGTGTCTGGAGGATGGTGGGGAGGGTCCTCAGGAAGACCACTGTGGGCACACAGCTGCCCCCCCCCCCCAGTCTATACCCACAGTCTGTGCCCTGAGCCCTGGAGCAATAAGGCAGTAGCCAACCCTCACTTTCTCCACCATCCCCATTGGCCCTGTGATAAATGGGATTGAGCCCTTTCCTCTGTTCTTTTTGGAAAATCAGTGGTGGTCCAGAGACAGTGGACACTGGTGGCTTCTAACCCAGGGGGAAACCTTGTGTTGGGAAACAAATGGGAAGGAGATGGTCAGGACAAGGATTTTCTCCCCACCCCACCCCCCACCCCCCGCCGTCTTCCCCCATACACAGACCCTAAGCTCAGCTGCAGACCTAAGTTTGAAGATCAGCTCTATCGCATACCAGCCCGTTCCTTTCCCTTCCTCCCCTGTTCTTGCTGTCAGGTTTAGCCCTCTGTTTCACTGAACAGGTTTAAATGCACAGCACTTCCAGGTCATTCTTTCATCTCCAGATCCTCGGGTACAAATGTTCCCCTTGGATGTACCCACTGGGCCTTTGTCTTGGTGGCTTGTTTCCTTGTGTGCTTTGGAATTGTTGTCTGCATGCTGTGTTTCCCCGGGGGGCCCTATGCCCCGGTTGCATCAATAGAGCCCTTTGAAGCTGGCCTCCACTGGGGATCCGAGGTTTTTGTCTGGGCTTGGATGAGGTTGCTTATTAACTTCCCGGGCTAAGTCTCCAGGCTCCAGGCTTGATGCTGGAGTGTGGCCCGGCCCCGGACCTCCTGTTTTCTTTTTCACCCCTGCCTGGGTTGATGGCAAGTCTTTTGTCTCTTTCACGGACCAGCAGGCAGAAATTTCCCCCCCGTAGGAGGTAGAGTTTCTGTCCTGGTCTGGGAGTGTGATAATTCCTTGTTTCCATGACCGTTTCTTCTTGGACCCATCATAACCCGGGATTGTCTTTGTGACCAGCTGCTTTTCTCCCTCCCAGCTCCCTGTTCATGCTGTCTGTTGTTTTGGCTAATCGAGGTGCTCTGTGGCTGTTTGCCGCCTGGATCCTCCACCGCAGATTTCTTGGAGGGCAAAAGGCCCCTTGGACCTGTGGTCTTGGCTCCATTAATCTCCAACTTCTGATAAGGAGCAGTTGTTGTTAGCTGACTGACGCCTTCTAACAACAACCGCAATCTCGTCTTTGATTTTTCTTGGATTTACAAGTACTTTGTTTCCTTCCCAGGGTTTCCTTTTTCCTCTTTATCTTTCGTTCATTCGAACAGACTTTTAGAATGGATGCTAACTAGAAAGGACAACTCCAGAGGTATCTGGAGATGGTTTATTAAGTTGAATGTTTAAATAAATGGACGGTGCCTCATGGGCAGCGCACAGGCGGGGAATCGGATGGCCAGGTGGAACCCCCACTCTGGGCCGGGCTTAGCCATGCCACTTGGATGCTCCAACTCCACTAGAGGTCTCATGGCTGCTCTCAGGAACTGATGGAAGGAGAGCTCTGGGCAGAGTTGTCTCAGTGCCTCTTTCTCTTAGCAAGCAACCTCCCTGGGACTCCTGGCTCCTACCTGCCTCCTCCCCAGAGAGCCCCTCAACCTCAGATCCTGCTCACTGTCCTAACTCTAAGTTCCCTCTTTGTGTGGCCTTGGGGTCCCTCTTTCTTGGCTTCAAACTCAGCTGTGCATTTGCATTTTTTGGTTATATTTTATCTTCCATTTTCATGTATGTAGAGTAAGAGTGGGGAGTTTCCATATTAATCCCATGCATTACATTAACTAGAAGTTTCTGGCACAATTAGCTATATACCTTTGAGCAAGACATTTAACATCTCTAACTTCAGCTTCTTCATCTACAAAACAAGGAGGTTCTTTAATAGAGATATCTACAAATAGGTTGTTCTAAGGATTTGGGGAGACAAGCATGCAAAGAGTTTAGCATATGTGGTGCTTGGAAATAGTAGATGTCAATAAATAGTAGGTATTACTTCTGCTTCTGTTTTATAAATAAAGATAATAGGCTCAAAGAGATTAAGTAACCTTCGTAAAGTCACACAGCTGGTCAGTGGAATAAACTCCAGATGTTTGAGTGTTCCCAGTCCAGGAGCCATGTGAATAAAGAGGTCTTCAGAATGAGCCAGGCCCAGTCACCATCTGAATACCCCCTTGTGAGAGACCCCCAAGTGGGAGCACCTGGCAGAACCCAGCCAAGCTCCAGACTCTTTGCTTAGGCCACTGTTTGGGGAAGGTTTGGGGCATGGTGTTGGACAACAGGACCATGGTTCAGGAGCATTCTAGGCACTGTGAATTCCCTGGGCAGACATGAGGCAATGGGGGTCATATGTTTCTTTATCCATCTACTCAGCAAATAACATGTTGAACCCCGATTCTGCCCGGGGCTCTTTGCTAGGCACCAGAGAATCAGTCTTAAATAAGACAAACAAAAGGGGAAACAGATGAACAAGTAAATAAGAAAGAAAACACCAGGTAGCAGTAAATGCCAGGGTGAAAATAAAACATGAGACAGAGTGGTACATGGAGTCTTTTGAACTCAGGTGACCAAGGAAGTCTTCTCTGTTGCCTTGAGGGTGAGGTGAATGCAAGAGTGTGAACTGGCAGCAGCCTATTCCAAGCCAAAGAACTGCGGGTGGAAATACTATATGGTGGAAATGAGCTTGGTGCGTTCGGGCATCCTTTGGAAGCTGCTATGGCCAGTGAATGTGGGAGAGGGGCTAGGAGACAGACGCCAGGAGATGAGCAGGGGTACGTGTGGGGCTTTGTAGGCCAAGGAGAGGAAGGGGGAGGGGTTTGTCTGAATACAAGTGTCTTTCCCTGCAAGGGGGTGTGTCAGTCAGAGTAGGACAAGGTATGCCGCAGTAACAAATAAACCCCAAGATCTCCATGGCTTTCCACCAGAGGAGTTTACTTTTCTCTTGCGTTGCAGTCAACTGTGTGTTTGGAGGATTTCCTCTCCCTGGCAGCTCAGGAGCTCAGACTGCCTCCCTTTTGTAGCTCCATCAACTTGTAGCTTCCTAGTCCCTGTATGTCCTCTACCTAGGGACAGGTAGAAGGAGGGGAGAGAGAGGAGAAGGCCCACCAGATCTATCCACCTTAGCCGGAGGTAATGCAGATCACTCTTCTCACATCCCATTGCCAGAACTAGTCACGGGGCCATGCTTGCCAGAGGGAGGCTGGGAACAGAGAGGAGCTCACAGCTACACCTGAGAGCTCCCACCAGTCACTCCCACAGGGAGTAATAGACTTGTATTTGTCTTTGATTTCAAGGTGGCACTTCTGGTGCCTGCAAGACAGATGTGAACTGTGAGCAATGGGAGCCCCAGCTATGGTTAGATTCCGAAATTATAGTCCACTTATTTACCTTTTGAATTTGTCACTCATGGCCCCGAATGCTAGGCAAATTTTACCTCCAATGATCAGAAAACCCCCCCAAAAATATGGAAACTTTCATCCTGAAAAGATGCTCAGATCAAAGCTGGAGCTAAAATTTCAAAACCAAATATTGTTTAATCAAGGAGACCCTGATTACCAGACTTTTGGATCATGGATTCATAAATTCCAGAAATTAATTTGGAAAGCAACAGAAGTTATTTTGTCTCATAAGTGCGTACTGCCACTGTATTTCATGAAATGAAGGGCACCTTGGGATGCCTGGTGGCTCAGTCATTAACCATCTGCCTTCGGTTCAGGTCATGATCCCAGAGTCCCGGGATCGAGTCCCACATTGGGTTCCCTGCTTGGCAGGAAGCCTGCTTCTCCCTCTCTCACTCCCCCTGCATAGCAGTGTTCCCTCTCTGGCTATGTTTCTCTCTGTCAAATAAATAAATAAAATCTTAAAAAAAAAAAAGAAATGAAGGGCATCTCAATATTTATAAATCAGAAGGAAATAATAGCACAATAAAGAACATTCCTTTTATAGAAAAGACCATTGATAGCTTTATACACAACATACACATGTAGCACGCATGTGCGGAGTCGCACCGGCCCGCACAGAGAATGTCCGTTAGTTGGCTTGATCGCCTGTGAGAACCTTTTATTCTCATTAAATAACTGTATCGGTGCCGTGACCTACTGTGGAATGGTTCTGAGATGCCTGTGTGAGAAGCTGCTTGAGGCAAATTACCACTTTTCATTCAAAGAGTCACCCTCCAGACTTTTAATTTGGGAGTCACATTTGAAGTCACTGTCTACTTTTATTATTATATCTTAATATTTATACCATACCCCCCCACAACTGGTAGCCATACAGGCCTCTTATTATAATAACTAATTTACCAGTTTGAGAGTCTTTCTCCTCGGGGATCCTCAGATGCATTTTGTGCTTACCGTGTGGCCAGAGCATTCTCAACGTTGCACTCCCATTCGGTGTGTCCGGCCATTTTGCTGGGATGTCTGTGTGTGACTTACTTATATAATGCCACATTGTCTTTATTTTTTGCATTTCCCTACGTGTGTTTCCTGCCTCGGTGACAAGCGCCGGCCCATGGACGAGACTTGGAGACTCCAGGGCTCAGTGAATAGCAGCAGCCAAGGTCCAGAGCCAGACACACAAGTTTAGGAACCAGGATGCCAATGGCCAAGGGTGGCCACACAGACAAAGGGCAGAAGTCTGGGTGAAAGCGCAGGGAGCTAGCATACGCCCTGGTGTTTGGGGACGGGCCAGGGAGGGACCTGCAGGGTGAGCTGGGGAACCAGAGACCCCTTGTGAGGACCTCCAGGAGCTGGCTGGATCCCACCTGTGTCTCCAGTCTTTTTTCCTACAGCCCCCTCCAGTCAGATGGGCCACCTGCTCCTGCCCCCCCACCTGCCTCCACACAAGACCTCCCTTCTCCAACTTTTGTGCCCTTTGCACATGTCCTTTCTGCCTGGAGCACTTCCTTCCTCTGCCCCCTCCCCTTTTCCTGCTTGGCCAACTTGTATGCGTACTTCCAATGGAACTTATTCTGCCTTCTTCTGCACAGAGAAAAAGAAATTTGGTGCTCAGCAGACACTCCTTCTTTACTGTCCTGAGCCTTGAGGCTGAAATGCTGGAGTTGAGGTACACAAGAAAGAAAGGAGGCAAAGACGGCTCCCAGGTTTTTGGCTGAGCACCTGGAAAGATGTAGTTTCTAACAGGTGAGATGGGGCAAGTGGAGGGAGGAATGGTTTGGAAGAGCAGTCAGGCGCTGGGTTCTAGAACTAGGGTTATGTTGGAGATGCCCACTAGACATTCAGAGGGGATGTCAAGCAGGCTGTGGGATTAAAAAAAAAAAAAAAAGTTTGTGGTTCAGGGAGAAGGATCAGGCTAGAGACAGAGTTGGGAGACCTCAGTACAGGCTGATGGATAAAACTTTTTTTGGATATGAGATTCTGTGAGATACATGTCTTTCAACCGCTGTCCATAAGCCTGGGATGGCTGGTCCTTTCAGTGGGCCCTGGCCCACCCCTTAACCTCACCTTCGCCCCTCTGGCCACCTACCCTTCACGACAGCTCCAGTCAGCTCTCACCTTCTCCCTACTCTTTGTATTTCCACAGCTTTCCTTTTTTGCTGCCTGGTGACTGCTCCTCATTCTTCAAGGACCAGTGGACTTTGTTTTTCTCTGTAGCCTCTTCCTGGAAGAATAAGTATTTCTCTTCTCACTGTTACAACAGGACTTTGACCATTTGTATTGATACCCTTGGGCAGATTGCTTCACACTATAATGTAATACCTGTGTTGCTGATAAATATTTTAGAAGATTACCTGATGTGTTTTCTCCTTGGTAATTCCTGCTAACGCCTCAACCTGAGCCCCTTCCCTCCTTAAAACCTCTTTCCCAAGGCTTAGTTCTTCAGGGAAGAAATGATACAAACAACAAAAACAAAGGGTAACTTCTTGGCCTTGAATTCTCTGGTTTTACTATTAAAAATCCATGGCATCAAGAGAAGAAGAAGACAAGGTACAGATGGGAAGAAATATTGGCAGACGACAGTGCCTAACACACGGGTAAATAGATGTGACCCTCTCCTATGTCCAGTTTATTTGACCCAGGCTAGACCTGACCATAAGTGGGCCTTTCAGATTCTCTCCCCATAAGTCTGGAATTGGAGCTTAGAGACACTTGTCCGTGTCTCAGGTCACTGGAATGTGACCCTACATGATATGTGGTGGACTGGGGGTACCATTATGGCAGTGACGTTAGACTGTGAACAGGGAGAAAAGTGGTCTGTTAGAGAGGGTGAAGAACAGAGGCAGACACACAGGGAGAAGGAGGAGGACATGTGACCCTGGGAAAGCCCCAGGATTTTCCTGCCTTGTGACTGCTTCTGAGAGAATTCCCACTTGTTCCACAAATTCTCTTTTTTGCCTAAGCTAGAGTGTGTTTCTATTGCTGACAACCAGATGATTAATTACCAACAAAATCTGAATCTCCTCCAGACTGTGCACATCTTTTTTAAAGATTTTTTTAAAAGATTTTATTCATTTTATTTGACAGAGAGCACAAGCAGTGGGAGCGGCAGGCAGAGGGAGAAGCAGGTTTTCCACTGAGCAGAGAGCCTGATGTGGAGTTCAATCCCAGGGTCCCAGGACCATAACCTGAGCCAAAGGCAGATACTTAACCAACTGGGCCACCTAGGTGACTCATTTTTTAAGATTTTATTTAATTTTTTGAGAGAGCATGAATGGGGTGGAGGGACAGAGGCAGAGGGAGAAGCAGACTCCCTGCTGAGCAGGGACCCTCCCCCCCTCCCCCAACCTGGAGCTGGAGTCTAGGACTCTGGGACCATAACCTCAGCTGAAGGCAGACACTTAACCCCCTGAGCCAGCCAGACACATCTTGATGGCAAAACTGACTCTCTAAATACAGAAGTGTGGCCAGGACTCTCAGTGAGAGTTTGAAGGAACAACCACTATCCATGGAAGAGTAGGACTCCATTCAACAGAATGTTCTCCAGGACTCTAGGAATCCTGTTCAAGAGGTCTGTATAGCAAAGCTACAGTCATTCAATTTGGAATTTGATGCCTCTGACCCACCACTTACCACAGTGTGACTTAGGAAACGCCAATTTCCACAGTTGTCATACGTGGATCATAATCCTAGTGTGATGGGATCCATGTCAGTGTTGAAGGAAATGATTTACGCAGAAGGACTGAGTCCAGTGGCTGGCACAGGGGAAATGTCTGTAAGTGGAAATTATCGTGATTTCAGCTGCCATTGAGAATGACATTGTTCCTTCAAGAAATATTTGTTGAGCACCTACTGTGTCCTGGAGTGGTGAAAAGAGAGACAAGACTCCGAGGTACCTGCCCTTCTGAAGCCTACAATCTAAAGAAAAAGAAGCTGCCTTCTTTGTGCCAACTCTGTGGAGCAAAAGCCTCTTGACTAGGAAGGATATTGAAAGAATCACAGTTTGGGTCTGTCGTTATGTGGTGCTTCCGTATAATAAAAGCTGTTCTGCACATGGCTGTGGTTTCTGAGTTTCCACAGCACTCTTTGTGGTTGCTCTGTGTTTATTTTTCATATCCTTCCAGTCAAACGCTGTGAAAGAGAGCCAGGCATATTTGCACACCTGTCCCACAAACACATTCATCCCACCTTCCTGCCTTCTGCTCCCTATGAGCCTCTGTGTTCAATTGAGAGCACCGACCAGATCGACAACTGTGCAGATTTTTAGCCAGCAAGACTGATAACTGATGAGATTTCACTCTCGCTCTCTTAAGGCAGAATCAATCCGTTCTAGTTCCCACAGATCAATACCAGAAAGTAGCCTGAGGAGTAACGATATATTTATTAATTTTGTCCAAAGAGGACAAAAATGAGTGGCAGCGATCTCTGGTTCAGGAGGGTGGCCAAGGTGGTATATGGCCTGTGTGGGCAGGACCTTCTAAACAGCAGGGACCTGCTCCCCCAACCGCTGGCTGTGCTTCCTTGAACCCCCTCTGGCATCTCATCATGTCTGACCTCGCATATGCTATTTATATTCATTATTAAAATTGTGAAAAATCTTAATTGCCTTCCTCCCTGAAAAGGAAACTGTTTTTTATTTTATTTTTTTTATCTTTTTCCAGATCTTTTGAAACAATTGACATGTACATTGTGTAAGTTTAAGGTAGATGATATGATGATTTGAAAAACATATGTATTGTGAAATGATTGCCATTGGAAGGTTGGTTAACACACCCATCACCTCACATAGTTAGCACTTGCGTGTTTAGTGAGAACTTTTATGATCTACTCTCTTGGCCACTCTTTCAGTATATAGTACAATATAGTTAACTGTAGTTACCATGTGTTGTGTTAGATTCCCGGAACTTGTTCATCTCATAACTAGGAGTTTGTACCTTTGACTGCCTTTACCCATCTCCCACCCCCCCTTTGCCTCTGGCAACCACCCATCTACTCTGTTTCTATCAGTTCTATTTTTTAGATTCCTCATATGGATGAGCTTATCCAGTATTTGTCTTTCTCTGATTTATTTCATCTAGCCTGTTGTCCTCATGGTTCACCCATGTTGTCACAAAGGCAGGATTTCCTTCTTTTTAATGGCTGAATAATAATCCTGTGTGTGTCTGTGTATCTCAGACTTTATCCATTCATCCCTCAAATGACATGTGTGTTGTTTCCATGTCTTGGCTCTTGTAATTAATGCTCCCATGAATGTGGGAGTGCAGGTGTCTCTGAGATCTTATGTTTATCTCCTTTGGGTATATACCTAGAGTGCGACTGCTGGACCACATGGCAGTTCTGTTTTTAATTTTCTGAGGAACTTCCACACTTTTCCAGGAGAACCGTGATTTAAATGGCATGTCAACATGACCAGCTTTGAGAGATGATCATGATTGACAAAGCCAATTTCCTCGCCTCCCTTATGGTTAGGTTGGCCGTGTGACCCACTTCTGGCCCTTGGGTTCTTACCAGATCTGCTGGGGAATTCCTGGAAAAGATTTCGCTCCCCACCTGCTTTCATGCTGTAAAAGGAGACGGCGACATCTGAGGAGCCATTCTGTGCATGTGAGGTAACAAGTACAAACATAAAAGACAACCACCTGAGGATGTCAGCAAAGGATAGAAGGACAGGTGTTCTCATTGTCTTCATTCCCCTCTAACAGGGAAACTAAGGGTAGATGGCTTTCGGCCGGCAAAATAAATGCCTGTTGTTCAAGCTACTCTTGGTTGGGTGTCGTGTTATTTGTGTCTGTATCCTTAAGATGCTAAAATATAGATATAGATAAGCTAAAATAGAAAATGAAAATCTCTATCCGCCCCCCTCCCACAGATAGCCACTGTTAAACTATTGTTGTGTGGTATTCGTTTTCCAAGTATCTCATGCATTTTATTTATTTTTTAATTTTTTATGTATTTGACAAAGAGAGAGACAGACAGAGAGAGGACAAGTAAGGGGAGCAGCAGAGGGAGAGGGAGAAGTAGGCTGTCTGCTGAACAGGGAGCCCGATATGGGGCTTGATCCCAGGACCCTAGAATCTTGACCTGAGCTGAAGGCAGACACTTAACTGACTGAGCCACCCAGGCGTCCCATCTAATGCATTTTAATACATATAAATATTCATAAATACATATAAAATGAACGGGCTCAAAATGAGTGCATTCTATTCTATGCCCTCTTTTGGTTTATTTTCTTATTGAACAAAATACCATGACATATATTTTTTTTAAGATTTTAATTTATTTATTTGACAGAGAGATCACAAGTAGACAGAAAGGCAGGCAGAGAGAGAAGAGGAAGCAGGCTCCTTGCTGAGCAGAGAGCCCAATGCGGGCCTCAATCCCAGGACCCTGAGATCATGACCTGAGCCAAAGGCGGAGGCTTTAACCCACTGAGCCACCTAGGCACCCCCATGGCATATTTCTATGTCAGTATAGCTTTCTTTTTTTTTTTAAATGACTCAATCTTCTATTGCTAGACTTTTAGGATATATCCAATATTATCTCATTATAAGCAATGCTGAAATAATTATGCTTGAACATACATCTCTGTGCAATTGCCTGATTGTTTGCTCTGGATAATTATTAGACATGGACAGAGAGTATGCACATATTAAATGTTGACACATCTATGTATTAAACAAATGTTTACTGAGGGGCTAGTATATGGGACACATTTACGTTTGAGGAACAGGTACTTTAGTCTGGTGGGGAGACTGAGAATTGAACAGGTAAACAGATAGTAAAAAGTTACATATTGTGATGAGTGATAAGGGGGAAAATGAACAGATGTGGTATGAATACAATATGAAGCTACTTGGACGACCAGTGCAGTCCTCCAAAGAGATGACATTTAGCTGAGAGTTTAAGAATGAGAAGGGCCCAGGCCTTGTAAAGATGGTGAGGAGGAATACTCTAGGTAAAATCCCCCAGGGAAGAAAGAGCTTCCATGTTTATATATCTAAAAGGAAACCAGTATGGTGAGAACAGCTGAGAAGATGGAGGGGCAGGCAAGTTCAGGAGAGCAAGACATTTGGTTAGTTGCATTGTGTGGGAGTATTTGAGTTTATTTTTTGGAAAGTCACTGGAGGGCCTTAAGAAAGGAAGTGACTTGCTGTTTTAATAATAATAATAATAATAATAATAATAATAATAATAATAATAATATTTTAATGATCACTCTGGTTGTTGTTTTCCATTGTTTGAATGGAGGCAAAGCCAGGATAACAGTAAGAATGTTATTGAAGTGATCTGGGCAAGATAATATGGTTTGGAGTAGAGTCTTAGGAATATACAAATGGATCAGTAGACAGAAACAGTATTTATAAACAGGGAACTCAATATATGATAAAAGTGTATATTCCTACACTGATGGCCCACAATTTTATTTACTAAAGTTTTATGTTATATTTTATTATTTTTTTAAAGATTTATTTTATTTAGTTTAGAGGGGGTAGAGGAGAGAGAGAATCTCAAGCCGACTCTCCACTTGGACTCTCAGAGCCCACCAAGGAACTTGATCTTAGGGCCCAGAGATCATGACCTGAGCCAAAATCAAGAGTCAGGCCCTTAAATGACTGAGCCACCCAGGAGCCCCATGTTATATTTTAATATGTTAGATAACCAGTATTATTAATGCTCTAATGTAGCAAATAAAGTGACTATATTAATATGATATAAAATATATATTAATATAAGTTATAATGTATATTTTATATTACATTTTATATTCATTATTAATATTCTTATAATAGGTTTAATATAATACTATTATTCAATTTCAAAAATTTTCTGCATATTTTCCCATCTTTATTTATCAAAATCAGTTTTAAAGTAATTTTGTCAAATTCCATTGTACCACATCTCCCAAATCATATTGGTTCTTTGTTTAGATTCCACTAAACTTATAAATTGAGTTAGGGGAGCTATGATATCTTTGCAATATTGAGACTTTTTCCCCAGAGATTTATTATGTTTTTCCTTTTATTAAGGACTTCTTTTATGTTTTTCAGTAAAGTTTTATAGTTTTCTTTCTATGGGCCTTGCCATTTCTTGTTACAGGTAAGCCCAGATATTTTATAATATTCATTGCTAATGCGAATGTAGTTTTCTTTAAAAAAAATCATACTTTCTAAATAGAAATCACTGGTATTTAGTGCTGTATTTAGGGGATCCCATAAGTAATACTTCTCTCCCTCTTCTGAATTTGGAAGAAACTGAGGCATAGATATAGGAAAAAGATATAGGAGATAAAAGTCCTTGAAATTGACAGGAAAATGTAGTTTTTGATCTATAGACAAGTTGACTTGCTATATTTCCCCCTGAATTAGAGAGATTTACCTCTGTTGTAGCTGGACAATAGTATCTCTGTGCACAAGAAATGGGTCCGCTTGCCACGTGGCGGGAGGACACATAAAAATATTTGCTCTCTGCAGTAAGCCAAAGCCAAAAAGAACACAGAAGTTTCTCTTTATGGACAGAAAGACTTTTCCCTTTACATTTAGAAAAGCCATGGATTTTGGTGTTTATCTTATAACTAGCCATTTTACCAAAACCTTTAAGATTTTTGGCCTATTCTCTTCAATTTTTGTATTTAGGTACACACTTTAGTCATGAATAAGTAATGACAATTTTGTCTCTTCCTTTCCAATATTTGTTTCTTGTTTATTTTTCTTATCTTATTGCATTGGCATTAGTTTCTAGTAGCTATGGCAGGCATCCTTGTTTTGTTCCTGACTTAAATTAGACTACCTTCAGTGTTTCATCATTAAATATGTTTGTTGATGGCTTCTGATAAACTTTACCATATTAAGAAGTTTAAATTTTCTTTCTAGTTTACTAAGAGGTTTTTAAAAATTTATAAGTAATTGATGTTGAAGTTTATCAAATACTTTTAAAGCATCTGTGTTGTTGAAATACCCTACGATTTCTTTTTCTTTAACAATTTATAGACTCCCTGATGGTGAATTTTTCTTTCACTATTGGAATAAATTTTCTTTGATCCTAATGGATTTTGACTTGTTTTACATCAAGTTGGATTCAATTTGGTAAAATTTTGTTTAGTAGATTTACAACCATTATATACTTATCTGGGTTGGTCTATAGTAGTGATTCACACATTAGAGATAATTGGTGAACTTTCAAAAGGTGGTCCTGGCTCAGATGAGTTTGAGAAATGCCAGGTTAAACAGTTTATTTTACCCTGGACTTCACAGAGACTTTAATATGTAAATACTTTTTGTGATTGTCCAAAAGGTAGACTATAAACGGCAGTACTTTCTCAAGTTGTATGACTATAGGGCCTCTTTTTCAAATAACCCATATTAAGTTATTTGGGCACCAGTGTTCTATACTCATCTGCAGTTCTCCTTTTTGGTGTAATCTCTGTCAGAATTTGGAATCAGAGTTATGCTAAATTTGGGAAGTGAAATGGAACATTTTTCTTTTTTCTTTCTTTTTTTTCCCCCCCCTGTGTAACAGTTTAAATAACATAGGGGTTGTCTGTCCCCTAATGGTTTGAAAAAGCTTGTCTGCAAAACCATCTGAACCAGTGACATTTCTGAGTGAGACAGAAACATGGAATGCACACACTTGCATGGCTTCCCCACAGGAAATATTCCCCAACAGCCAGTTCTGCTTAGAAAAGCCTAGAATGTGTGAAAATTAGACTTGATGTATTAGAAGATTGATGCCAATCACTCTTGCATGCTCCTCAGCTCAAAAGGCTCCAGCCTTCTGACCATAGTTCTTTCAAATAGCAGGCCAGTCCCTGTCTGGGAATGCCTCTCTGGGGCTGTGCCGGACATTTTTGGTTAAAGGTGAGGAATCTGCTCGTGTCATTGGTATCAGCCATTCTAGCTAAGAGTCAAGCTCTGGACCCCACTCCTCATCCAGTTTGGTCTTATCCTCTGGTCTGTACCTTTCCACAAGTACTGTAGGGCATCACTTCTGTAAACCTCTCCCTCTAGATGCTTCCCTGGAGGGCAGTCCCGTAACTCTGGTTCTGGGCCTCTGTGGGTAGATCATTTGCCCAGCATAAAGGGGAAGTAGAGAATTGCTGGGAGATTGGGGTCACTTTGAGTGGTCTGTTATTATTAGTGGGGTCTGAGATCCCTCCCCAAGCTTGTGTTGGGTCCACTGGGATAGTGGGGGTCTCCTGAACTGGAGAGAGTGGAGTTGAAGAAATGGCTTGATGTTCACTCAAGACTGGGAGGCCCAGGTGTCCCTGCAAGAGGCCAGTGTGTGTGTGTTGAGGCCTGAGGGTGGCCAACGTGTGTGTGTAGGGAGCAACGTGTGTGTGTTGCACCCTGGGTGTGTGTGTGTTGCGGCCTGGGGGCACGCGTGTGTGTGTGTGTGTTGCGGCCTGGGGGCGTGTGTGTGTGTGTTGAGGCCTGAGGGTGTTCATCCTGTGTGTGGGGGGGCAACGTGTATGTGTTGCGGTCTGGATGTGTGTGTGTGTGTGTGTGTGTGTTGGTGTGTTGGTGTGTTGCGGCCTGGGGGCGTCCAGGGTTCTTAGGCTGTGCTAAAGGGCCGATTCAGATTCAGTGCGGCCTAAGAGAGCCGAGTGGGCTGCGGGGGCCCTGCTGGAGACCACATTGGCGGAGGGATAACTAGTGCCCAGACCCCAAGAGGCCTGCGGCTCCAGGGGCTCGGAGGACAGGCTGCGGGTCGCCCGCGGGCTGGGGGAGGCCGGGTCGGGGGGCTAGCGGGCTGACCCGTGGGGGGAGGCCGCCGAGGGGAGGCGGGGTGCCGGCCCGGGCGGCGGCGGCGGCGGCGGCGCGGGCTCCGGACGCGAGGGCTCCCGCTCCCTCCTCCCGCCCGAGCCAGCCTCGGGCGCCCCGCGCCTCCCCCGGAGCCAGCGCCAGACCCCGGAGGCCCGGAGCGCGGCCCGCCGAGGGAGCCGCCGCCGCCGTTGTCGCCGCCGCCGCCAGGCCGCGCCCCGCCCCTGCCGCCGCCGCCGCCGCCGCCGCCGCCGCCGCCGCCGCTCCCCGGTGAGGCTCGCGCTCGAGCTGCGGCGCCGGCCCCGCCGCCTGGGCCCCGGGCCCGGCCCCTCCCGCGCCGCCCGGGCGATGAGAAGCTGCTTCTGCGTGAGACGGAGCCGGGACCCGCCGCCGCCGCCGCCGCCGCCCCAGCGGGGAACAGTTAAGTGAGGCCGGGCGGGCCGGGCGCCGCGGAGGCTCGGGCGAGCCGGCCCTGCTGCCCCGGCGGGCGGGCGGGCGCGGGCCCCGGGCCGAGGGGCGGGCGGGCGGGCGGAGTCGGGCCGCGCCGAGGCCTTCGGGCTCCGTGCCCGGCCCGCCGCGAGGACAGGCCTGGCGGCCTCTGCCCGAGCCCGCGCGCGCCGCGTCTTCTCGAGCACCGGCCTGGCCTCGCGGCGGGCAGGCGGGAGGGAGTTCAGGGACCCGAGGGCCAGCAGTGCACCCTCACCCTACCCCACCCCGGGCTGGACAGGTGAGGGTTCCCAAGAGCCAACCCTGCCGGGGTAGGCGGTGAGTCGGCCCACCTGTGCCCAGGCCGCCGAGGCCACTTGCACAGACGGGGGACAGTCGTTTCACTGGCCCAGCCTGGGGTCCAGCTCCGTGTGATCACGTGGGCGCAGACCAGCTTGCACCTGAGCCTTGAGCATCATCTGGGGTGCGGCTTCATCCGTGACCTGGACATGGTAGAGAGGACTCCCAAAGGCCAGGGCACCTGTCTAAAGGTGAGATGCCTGGCATGGGCACCCAAGGCCCAGAGTACCCATCCTGGAAGTGTGATAGGTGTGTTGAGGAGCACCTCATAAGGACTGCAGCCTGAGTGAGGCTCAGGGGCAGCGGCCGGGACAAGAGCTATGGCTGAACACCAGGGGACATCAGATCCTCCAGAGACAGGCCCAAATGAAGAGGGCAGACCCGTGAGCACCTTTGTCCTCTTTATTACCAACAGACAGCCCTTCCAAAATTCTCAGCCTTTCTCACTACTAAAGATATGACTCTTTGTCCCCTCCCAGCAGCCTCTTCAGCAAGAAACAGAAAAGGTCCCCCAGTAAGGCAAAAGGCACATGGCTGTTGCCTCTTCTTTGTTCCCTGCCCCCAACCCAAGAATCAGCGCCCACTCAGATTTCTGCCACAAAAGCCACAACAGGCTAGCGACTCTTTAGGGGCCTTTGTCTCTGGTGGTTCCTTCTCAGTATAATCTCATTGTACATTTCTCGACAGCTGGCTGGATCTCATCTCATTTTAACAAGCCATGGGGTGGGGGGAGGGAGTCTTACCAGCTACACTAGAGAAGACTTAGACAAGTTAGGGGATAAGCTCTGCAGAAACCCAGACAGACCAAAAAGCTCAGGGTACTCAAGTTTAGTTACAGGACACAGGGGACACCTTTCTTGCTCACTAGAAATTGTGTGGCACTTGGAGATATTGGGCCATGCAGAGCATATTTAAATAGGGCCCGGGAGAGATGGGACCTCTGCTGGGATCTGGGCATCAAAGCCCATGTGAAGCAGTTGATTGGTTCATTTGAACCCAGAATCATCTTTTCTGATCAACATTTTTCGTTCCTTCCTCCTAGCTCTTAAGCCACATTCCTGATTTATGCTGAAGACATTTTCCTGCCTGCCTCTATCCCACTGGCAGGCTTTCTCCCCTTCCAGGAACAGTGCCCCATGGTTAAATGCCAGGACTTTAGAATTAGACCTCAGCTGAATCCTCAGCTTTCCTACTTATACTGTGTGTTCTTGCATAAATTAATGAAATTTTCTGAGCCTCAGTTTCCTCATGTGTAGAGTGAGGCTAGTATCTGTCTCCTAGGGTTATGGTGAGCAGTGAATGAAATACTGCAAGAGAAGCATTTAGCTATGTCTGCCATAGGGCCAGTGGTCAGTAAAGGTTAGTGATTATCACGAAGTGTTTGTTAACATATTAATCAGAAAAGTAGCTTCATTTTTACTTTTTCTTTAGAATGTGTCTCTGTTTGTTGTTATTATTTAGTTCTCCTTAGGACAACTAGGAGGGGATGATAGTGTAAGAAGACCATAAGGCTTGGATTTAGGAGTTTGGATTTGAATCTTAGCCTACTTCCTGCAATCCCAGTGACCCTAGGCAGGTCATGGAAACTCACACAAACTTTCTTTCTTTTTAAAATATTTTATATATTCATTTGAGAGAATGAGAGAGAGAGAGAGAGAGAGAGAGAGAGAGAGAGAACACAAGCAGGGGGAGAGGCAGAGGGAGAAGCAGACTCCCCATTGAGCTGGGAACCAGACATGGGACTCAATTCCAGGATCTGGAGATCATGACCCAGATGCTTAACCATCTGAGCCACCTAGGCACCTCTCGCAGAAACTTTCTGAATCCTGATTTCCTTCTGTGTAGAAGTGGCTTAAGAATATAACCTACCATAAGGCTAAATGAGTTGATGTGTGAATGCATGTGGCACCGCAGAGGGTGTGGGAGAGTCCTCACTAAATTTAGGTGGAAGCCAGAGGCAGACCCTGGTTTTCTGGGTTAGACAGTTTGGAGTGGGGAAGGGTGAGAAGAAAAAGAAAACAAGAATATCTTGCTTTTGTACAGTTTACAAAACCACCTAACCACGTGAGCACATTGCCGGGTCCTCCCTCTCAGGACCTTGGAAGGGGTGAGGGGCGGGGGTTGGCGAAGGTTCACTGTTACTAGTTTCATGGCAGATCTGCTTCTGGAGGAGTCTGAATCCAAAAGTCGTGGGCCCCTCTGCCTTAGCTGTTGGAAGTGCTCTCTGCTTCATGCTCAAAGAGCATGCCACACTGGAAAGTAATGATGGAGTTGGAGCCAAGCATGGGAAATGTCAAAGGTGCTATTATGATGATGAAGATAACAAATGACTACATGGCTGGTGGTGTGGGCTGAGAGCACTGTATTTAGTTGGTTGCGGTTGAATGAGCAGAGTCTCCTTTGCTGGTTGGGTTGTGGGAGGGGAGGCCTGGGTCTTTGAATGGGCGGCCTCTCTCAGGCTGTGGTTGCTCTGAGGCTCTCCCTGGCCAATGTTTTACTGGCCCTTTACTGGCTCTCCTTGGCCTTCTGCTTGCCACTGCCCTTGAGAATTGTGGTTTCCCTGCATTGTCCACTCTGTTCGCAGAGGAGTCGCCTGTGTTCGCTCTCCTCCGCTCTGCTCCGTGGGAGGCAGAGCCCCTGCAGGCTGTACTTGACCTTACCTTTCTTGTGGGGACATCCTGCGGGCATATGTTTGGTTTACCTGACACATTTCTGGTGAGATGTGGAGCTTGTGCAGGCTGAGCCGAGGGGTCACATACTCAAGCTTTGTAGCTCCTACTTCCCTGAGGATTGGAGGACCATCTTTTTGGGCTGTGGCTAGGATAAAGACGAGATCTTTCTAGACACACACACACACACACACACACACACACACTGGCATAGCGTGTGTGTATGTTTTAAACAGATACTGATCGGCAAAGCAAAATATTCAAAAGAATATTCCTTGACCCTTTAGAACCAGAGCAGAATAAATGAATTCTTAGTGTGCTAAATAGCCCTAAGATGTTTATGAAAATGCAGATTCCAGGGCCTCACACCCAGACCTTCAATCAGAATATATGGAGGAAGAGGCCCCGGAATCTCTGTGTTTAGTAAGAATCTGGGGTTGTACTTCTGCTTACCGAAACCTGAAAACCACACTTGTAGATTCCTTTTTCAAGTTGTAAAACAGAGAGAATATAAAAGGTCCCACCCTTATCATGTTCCGGTGTACACATGATTGGTAGTCAGGACATTCACATTGTCGTGCAGCTAATCTCTGGAACTTTTCCATCTTGCAAAACTCTGTACTCATTAAACCACTTCCACTTCCCCTCCCCCAGGCTCTGATGGCCACCATCCTACTTTCTGTTTCTATGGATTTGATCTAGAGGCGTCACATATGTGGAATTATATAGCATCTGTCTTTCTAGGACTGGCTTATTTCGCTCCACATAACGTCTGCAGGACTCAATCACGATGTAGTATGTGCCAGAATTTCCTTTTTAAGCTGAGTAATATTCTGCATATCTATACCCATTTTGCTTACCCGTATCTGCCTGTGGACACTTGGGTTGCTTCCACCTTTTTGCTGTTGTGAATAATACCATTGTGAACACAGAGGTACAAATATCTTTTTAGACCCCCTTTTGGGTACGTACCCAGAAATGGAATTGCCAGACCCTATGGTAATTCTGTTTTTAATATTTTGAGGAATCCCCATACTGTTTTCCACAGTGGCTGTTTTTCTGTTTTCAAAAACAGTGCACCAGGGTTCCAGTTTTCCAATCCTTACCAACACTAATTTTTTGGCTTCTGATAGCAGCCATCCCAACGGGTATAAGATGACAGCTGATTGTGATTTTGGTTCACATTTCCCTAGTGATTGAACATCTTTTCCTATGTTTGTTGGCCATTTGTATATCATCTTCAGAGAAATGTCTACTCAAGTCCTTTGCCCATTTTTTTTTAATCAAGTGTTTGTTTTGTTATTGTTCTTAAGTTGTGGAAGTTCTTTATAGATTTGGATTTTAACACCTGGGCGGATATGTGATTTAGAAATACTTTCTTCCATTCCATAGGTGGTCCATTTCACTCTGTCAGTTGTTTCTTTCGATGCAAGTTCTACAAGTTCTTTTCGCCTATATGGTAGAGGAAATATTATTATCTATTATAATCTATTATTCCAGTTCTGGGGGGTGAATACTTGGGCCCAGTTTAGCTACCGTGCCTATAGTCACAGCACTGTATGCAGCGTGAGAGCCGGGATTCAAGCTCAGGTCCCTCTGACTCCAGAGCTTGCGCCCTGTCCCTTCCTCTGCTTCACTTTCCAGTCCCCCGCTGAGCTGATGACAAGGCCCATGGCAGTCTGCAGGAGGTGGCATGGGTTCAAGAAGCATTCAGTTACAGGAGAGGAAATACGAAGGAAAGACTTGGAAATCTTCCTTCCTTTTTGAAGCGCTGTGTCATTGCTTAGACCCTAGAAATAGTGGAGAAATGCAGACAGTTTTTTTTTTTTAAACTGTTTGGTTTATCTGTTTGTTTATTTAAGCATTTCATAAGCTTGTTTCAGAGCCCATCTGGTCCCCACAGTTCTTCCAATGGTCTGTGTTCGTTCACACCGTTGCTGATCTGGCCTCCTGTGCCTACAGTACCTTCCCTACTCTGTACCCTCTGTCTTTCCAGGAGGCCAGTGGGAGCACCTGCTCTTCCCTCCCATCTCCCCGGCTCACCAGGCAGCAGTAAATGTCCCTTCATGGGCGGTCCCTTTCTTTGGGATGTTGCCCCCAGCCGAGGAGCTCCATAGGTGGTGGCCATGTCTTTTTCGTTGTCGTACCAGCCAGCACAGTGGCACTTAGCCTGGGCTGTGCATTATCCGGTCTCGGCCCCAGCCCACACCAGTAAATCACAACCTGGGGGGTTGGAATGGGCGGCTGTGGTTTTTACTAACTCCTTAGGGAAGTCTTCTGTGCAACCAAGCTGGGGACCCCCTGACCCCTGCCAGGCCCTCACCCCGCCTGCTTGAACTAAGTCACAGTCATTTCTGGAGCTGCTGGGAGTGCTGCAGTCCCACTGCCCCTCCTCTGCAGTCTGCCTGTCCCTAGAATTGTGTTTGTCCTGGGCTCATGGATGCCCAGCCTGGCGCTGTCATTGCAAGGGGCCCACGGGCCTGTACTTGCCATTACCCTTGATGCTTTGCATCCTCTTCTTAATTCAGTGAAAGAAGGGCAGTTTTGAAAGGATGATGGGAGCTTGATACATCCTTCCTTCCTTCCGTCCATCCACCCACCCGCCCCATACTCCATTTATTGAGCACCCACTGTGAACCAGGTACTGAGGGGACATAACACCTTCGAACAACTACCATTCTGCTGGGGCGAGTGCACTGTAACCTTCTGAGAGGCAAGGCTGTTTGTGTCTATGTGTGTTTACGTGTGTGTGCACGTATGTGAGCTAAGACTGTATCCTTGGTGACCCGCAGGCCTCTCTCCATGATGGCAGCTGTGTGGCTGGGCAATCGGGGAAGGTCTGGGGAGAATGAGATTTTGAATGGTGGGGTGGGTGTCCTAGGGGAGGAACTAGGTGCTCTGGGCTGACCTGTTTGGGGAGGAAGAGACTAAAGGATTCACTCTGCGGCTAGTCCCCATGGATAATTACATTCAGGTTTTTGTTTCTGTTCACTCATTCATCACACATCTAATGAGTACCTGCTGTCTTGTACTCTAAGTTCAGACTGTGGACCAGCTGTCTTGCCATCACCTGGAGCTTGTTAGAAATGCAGCTTCTCAGGCCCCATCCTGCATAAACTGAATCAGTGTCTCAGGGAGTGGGTTCAAGAGTCTCTTTCAACAGACTCGCCAGGTGGCTCATGCTTGCTAGTGTTTGAGTCCCTATTCCTGAATGTTGGGTTGGGTGTCTTCGTTGCGAAGTCTCCCTCACTGCTTGCACAAAGGCTCCCTGTAAATGTTTGTGGACATACTGCTGTGTGCCGGGTCCTGCGAGGTACTGGGAATGTGGGAGATGCTTCCGGGGGAGGTTGCCACATTCAGCCAGGACACGCAGGTGGCAGTAGCCAGCCAGACACTAGATGCATATGTTTGAGTCTTGGGAGAAAAGTCAGAGCACTGGAGGTATTTTGGAAGCATCGGCATACAGGTAGAAAGATTAGATGACAAAATATATGAAAAGAAACTCTCAAGGCCCCCGTGAGAGTCAGAGAGGAGGGAGGTGGTGATGAGACCTGCCTGGCTGACCTGAAGCCAGGTGTTCCGATGATTTCCCACCTGACAGCCCAGTTGCTTGGCATTGAGGCGCCCATATTGGCATTTTTACTCTGTAAACCAGGGTGAAGATGTGACTTACCTTATGTCACTGAACATCAAGAGAGCATGTCTCTTGGGTCCTTTATGGGCCCATTTGTAGAGCACCTGCCTTCTGTTGGGGTTCTCCTTCTTCCTTCTCTCCCGGGGACAGTATGGCACCAAGACTTGATGGGAAAGGGCAGGGCTGACCCTTGTTTGCAGTGTTTGTGGGCAGGTGGGGGTGGGGTGCACAGTGTACAGGAGATTGCCCTCCCTTCCAGCACTAGGTCCCCTGGCTGTACAGAGTCGGGCCTGTAAGGGACAGGGCTTTGGCTACCGCAGGGCTATAGAACTTGATCCCAGATTTATTTTTGGAGAGCAAATTCTGGGAATCTATCTAGCCTTGCACTGTATGAGCTACAGCAACATGAACCCTAGGCCTGTATCACATGATTTCTGGAAAATCTATTTGGTATACAAATGGTTAATAGAAATCTCAGTGTCGGTCAGATAGAATGGATGCATTTATACACCAGATTCTTTTATTAGAAATAACGGGCCTTTACTGGGAAAAGGGAAGTGCTCGCCATTGTTAGTTGCCTAGCTGGAAAATTCGTTGCGATCTAGGAGAGCTTGGAAAAATATTTGCTTTAGTTTCCTAACATCTTAGCAGCCTTCCCAGCAGCCCGTGGTCCATGGCCACCTGACCATACTCACCAGTGTCTGTCAGAGGGATTTGGCTTCTGACTGGGAGAGTGGCCCAGACCAAGTGCAGGAGGCCCCAGGATGCCATTCAGAGGTTCCGCAGTGGATGCCTCTCAACCTGGGCACCGTCCTCCGTGAGTAGCTCCAAGAGCTGGCCGGCCACTCACTCAGGCGCTACATGGACTCAGGCCTCGGCCTGCCGTCTCCCGAGGAGGTAGGTCTCTGCACCTTACCTGCATGCAGGCGGCCCAGTTTGTGTGTCTGTGTGTTGGTGGTGTGCGTTGGGAAAGCCTGGCTGTGGCCTCCCTCCGGTGGAAACGGGGCTGTGTCCTTTTGTACCTGCTGAAGATTTGTGGGCAAAAAGGTGCCAGTAATCATGAGGCCAACAGGGGCATGAGTTCTTGCAGACCGCCACTGCTGCTGGGAAAGAGGCAAAGAGCTGCCCATGATGGGTACAGCAGCAGCTCTCACTGGGAGATAGCCTGTTCTCAGTCTCCACCTCCCACTATTGGTCATGTTCCCATGGCAAGTAAAATCTTTATCCACTGTTCTTCCCCAGCCCTGCAAGCTGGTGGATGTGGGCAGACAGTTTATGTCTTTTGTGCCCTTGACTTTGGATTTCAAACAAGCTGATTGCAAGTTCATCCTTCTGTAGGGACTTAATTAATCCACTGGTTTTGTCATTTCAATTACAGTAGCCCAATTTAACCTGCCCCCCCCTACTTTGAAATTACTCTTCTCAAAAGTTGTGTGCGAGTCACGCCTTTGGGCCTTGGTGGGCAGCTCTGGCGCTGCTTCTGAGCCAGCCTTCCTCACCACGGCGGGGAGGCCGAGTCCGGGTTCCTGCTGTGCTTCCTTTGATGGCAGCGCCCCCTGCCCCTCCTGCCGTTGTTGCCCCCCACTCTACCCCGCTGCTGGAAGGGCCTCAGTGGAGAGAGGTCTGAGTTCTGTTAGTTGGGTTTTGATTTCAATACAGGAGTTGATAAAACGAGATAAACCCCAGGCTCACAGGGCCAGGGAAATTAAACAGAGATGATATCAAAGTTCCCCTGAGTTTTCAACTGTGATACAGTAGCTTAGTTTTTTCCCAGACTGGGGCCGGGAGGCACGCCTTTGATTCTGAAACAATATTCAGCATCAGTTAAGCCTAACACTGCTGACTTTTAGGGATTAAGCACACTGTTGTAGTAATTCTTTGATCAGCTACAAGGGAGCAGTGTGCTGTCTGTATGAGAGGCTTTATAGTTCAAGTTCATTTCTCTGTGAACTTGGGATGACAGCATTGCCAAGGTGCTGTAGGGTTGGGCACTGGGGCCTTCCCCAGGCACTCTTTGCAGCATTGCAAACAGCAGCAGGAGGTGGGTTTTCTCCTACCCAGCCTTGTTGCGTAGTATTCGTTGGGCATGACATGGAAAAAATCCTCCTGGCCTGGAAACACACCTCACCCTAACTGAATCCTTGTTGCCCCAATATGTACATGCAACACACCACCACCACCACCACCACCACCACCACTGCCACCTTCATACATACTCTCCTGCCTGGTAGAGAAATCCTCTTAGGGCAGAAGTGGGTATAGCAGCCCCCAGCCCTGGAAATGATCTAGTGGAGGCTAGCCAGGCACCCAAGGTAGAGATTGAGAAGGGAACTGGGGCCAGATGACCTACGAGGCTAAATGAGGAGGACCAGCTCAAGGTCACTGTTGCCACTGCACTCTTCCTGTGCCCATGAGCAGACGTGACTCCCAGGTGCCATCACCACCTTGATTCCACACCTGACTGAGAACTGACTTAATTTCAGATTGGTTCAATTTTATATTTCAGAGAAATCTCAGCCCCTGTTGTCTTGTCATCTAAAATACTGGTCAACTTTTGGCCCTCCCTGTAGAGACTCCCCTTGCAGCCACAGCTTGCATGGTAGAACTTTCCCTAAATTGCTCCCCCCTCCTCTTGGTGGGCCTCGAGACTTCCAGTTGGTAATGGAGCCCCTGTGTGCTGTCGATTGTGCACGCACAGTGCTATACATCAACCTATTCCCTCCTGTGCAGCGCTCAGATCTCCCTCATTAGGCCTAAATTTACCTTCGTCCTACACAAACATGGCCTTAGCTCATTTTTATTGTTGTAAATTATTTATGAGGGAAATGTTGAATCTTGAAACTGAGGTGTGAGGAAAATTAATCCCATGTTACTTTTATCTTTCCGTACTTTTCTCCCCCTTCCTTCACTTATTGGGCTATAGCTGGAGAAAGAAGAGCTTTGGCATTTTAAAATATAATTAGTGTTGAAACTGCTTTCTCAGTTGGGTATCAGGTGGGATGTTGGTTTCCCTGCACAGTGTGGTGGAAAGCAGATCAGACCTGGGAAGGGGGACTAGAGGCCCTGTCAGATGGGCGGGGCTGCCATTTGCGGGGCAGCTGACAACTCTGAGCTTCAGTTTTGTCTCCTCTAAAATCGGGGTAGTAACACCCAGGCACCTTCCCAGTTTGGTGTGCTCATCCATCAAGAAGGAGCCGGAGAAAGCTTTTTGAGAATTGCAGAGCACTGTGCAAATGCAGCCAGGGTGTGTTAGTGTGTTTTGTGTGCGGTTAGGATTTTGAGACAGAGGTGGGTCTCTCTGCTGCAGAGCTGCTGAGGATGCAACCAGGGGCTGCTGCAAGGAGGCCTTGGTATTTTATGTTTTAGAGCAGCGCTGCCTCTTGCCAGACAGGTTAATGTTGGTCTTAAACAGCGCGCCCCCCTCCCCTCCCTGCCAGATCTGCTCTGCTGGCTTGCATTAATGGCCTCTTCTCCCCTCTCAGAGGCCTGGCCTGTGACCCTGGGTGGCTGAGTACTCGGCGGTGCCATCCCTTCTGGCTCGAGGCTCCACACAGCCCGGGAAACGTGGAGTGCTAGTTAATAAATGGCCTTTTGTTAGGAAGGTCAATTGAAGTGACGGTAGAGACGCTGTTAAAAGTAATTTGCAGTCAGAAAATATGTAATTCAGGGCAAGCTGCTTTGAGTGATTGCCTCTGCCATGGATATCTTGGGCGTTTCTCATTAAAAGCTTCCTTTGCTGGTGGTGGGACTTCCTCCACTGCAGAGTCGGCCACGGCCCCGCGCCGCGAGGAGTCATTTGTCTGTATTTCACAAAGGCTGCCTGGATCCCCAGGGTACAGCAACTGGGGGGAAAGGGAAGAAGGAGGCGTGCATCCGAGATGCTCTGTGCTCGTGCTCTGCTGTCGCATCCTCCAGACTGCTGCCGGCTGGGGCTGGGCTGCGACCGTGCACGCACGGGCACAGGCCGCCGGCTCCTTTGTCTGCCTCAGCCCCAGGCAGCCGCAGCCATCTTGGAACCTGCGGCTAGGCTGCCTCCCCGGTGCATTGTGGGAGCGGCGGGGCTCCTGGCGGCTAGGTTCCCCTCTGCCCTTGACCGCTGGCTTCGGGAGCGGAGGGCGGTAGTCACCTTGCCTCACGAGGACCTTGTGACCTGGGGACGGGAGTCTATCCGCAGATAAAGTAGTTCTTATTTATTCCCATGCTTGCCTCCTCTCTCTCTGACATAGTAGAGGCAGTACTAAATAATAATAATAATAATAATAATAATAATAATAATAAAACAACTTACCTCGGATGTTCTTTATTAAATTCAGAGCATGATATTTTAGCACCGGAAGAATTTGTACATTCTGTGGATGAGTCGTTCATTGCCAAGTGTTTTGGTAACCAACAGCAGGTACCCATATTTTTCAAATTGCAGCGGTGTTATTTCCATGCTTACCAATACTATGGGATTTTCCAAGCGACGATACTTTTTGATTAGTGTTTGCTTTGGACTCGGCTGATGCAGATAGTTAAGGCCAAACCTTCTTTATTGGGGGGATGCATGCCTAGTCATTCAATAAATACTTAACTTCCTGCCTGCTTTGTGCAGGAAATGCACCAAGCCCGGTGCTTCATATAAACCTGACTGGTAAATGAAATTTGAGAATAGAAAATGATGCAGGGGTGTGGTGTGGTATCCTACCCCTCATCCCGCGCTGGGCTTCTAGAAGCTCATTTTCAGTAGGATTAAGTAAAGCATAACTAAGTTTGGCTTTTGTCATGAACAGAAGTTGAGAGTTGTGGCCGCTGCCAGGTGCTTCCAAGGCTTGATTGGAGACTTGGCTCAGGCTCATTGATGAGCCTGTTTTGGAGCCTTTTGTGGGCTTCAAGGGACACTGATTACATGGGTGACTTGCATACAGTATTCTGATTGTTCCCACTTAGGAGGCTGCAGTCATTTTTAATAGCCTCTGCCTTTTCTGATTCTAGGCTGAGAACTAAGAATATTTCTTCTCCCTGCCCAGTTAGGCAGGGTGTTTGGTCTGCTTTAGAAGCAGTAACCAGCTTTGAGAAATCTGGTAGACCTACAGCCAGTGGCATTTAATTGCTGCAGAAGGAGGTGGAATTTAGCTCGCTCTTTTTCACTGCTTGTCCTTTTAAAAGTACTGAAAGTCATTTACATAAGGTGTTACCTCTTTTATTTGCTTTCTGGTGCACTGCCACTCCAACTGCCCAGACCCAGTGCTCTCTATATTCTCCTTGTCTCCTCTGGTCACATCAAGAGGCAGTCAGCAGCAGAATAATAATTACATTTCCCGTCCCTTTCTCCCGAAGTGCCCAGCAAGAATTATGGTCATCGTTAGTGTTTAGCTTTGAGTAAGTACCCACATGACCTGTTGTGTAACCAAGGCACCTGCCAGTCTTCCCAGGAATGGCACCTGCCACATTTCTGGCCACTTACGCTGGACCTGTGTGCCCCAAACCTGCCAGTCTGTCTGCTCTTTGTTGCGTGCCTACTGTGTGCCAGGGACTCCTCCAGGCCCTTCATTTATGCAACTCCCTTAGATCTCATGGCAGTCCTGTGACTGTCAGTATCATGACCTCTTGCTTGCTCAGAGTCACCAGAGAGTAAGCCATGGAGTCTGGGCTTGAATACCATTCCTTTGCCTCCAATTCCAGAACACCTTCTTCTATGTGTTGGCAAAGCTCTGCCTACTGAACAGTCCACGCTTGGTTGTGGGAGAGGCTGTGGATTTGGAAGGAGATATTGTAAGGGAGAGAAGTGAACTGTCATGCTAGATTCAGCTGCGTCTGCTTTCTCAGAGACGTTATTGTTATCTGTTCGGAAGTCAGGCGGCTTGTTGAGAGTTAAGAATGGTTTGCTTCTGGGTTTGAGTCAGTGTTACCTCTCTGAGCAGGGACAGGCCCTCACTAACTACATTAGCCCAGTGTTCAGAGACAACATGAGAAAGCAGCCGCCAGAGATGATGTGGGTTCTTGATCTGAGCAAAGGGTCAGGTAAGGTCAGGGCTCCTTTAACCAGTTCAGGTATATGGAGCTTAGCTTCGGATATTTGCCCCAAGATTCTGGTTCTATCTGTTTGAGACTTTGTATCGTTCACTTTAAATGGTCAGTTTGAATTTTGTGCTTTCTTCCTCCTTTTCGGAACCAGGAGCAATCCACCATGCCTGAAGTCAAAGACCTTTCAGAAGCTTTGCCAGAGACGTCGATGGATCCCATCACAGGAGTGGGGGTGGTGGCTTCTCGGAACCGAGCCCCAACAGGCTATGATGTAGTAAGTCAAGATCCACTGATTCAACCAGTATTTATGTCCTGTGTTCAAGACCCCCTAAACCTTGTGTGTAAATGTGCTTCTTCCCTTTGGGAACATAAACAGGGAGGGAAAACATCACCAGTGGGAAGGTGTGAGGAGTGTTCTGGTTTGGGAGTCAGAGGGCCTGTGTCCCCTTGGGCTGTTACCTGGCCTTGACCTCCGTGATGGCCATTTTCACCTTCTGTAAAACTACAGGGTTGACTGTGTTGATTTCTAAACTCACTTTTAGTTGTGAAATTTCGTGAACAGGATCTAAGAGTCTGAAAATCCTTGTCATAGGTTTTCTTGCATCTATAAGCGTCCTCGATGTATTGCCATACCTTTGTATAGCTCTTTGCAGTTTGCAGAGCAGTTTCCTACCTATGAACTCATCTGGCTCTCACAGTTCCCTGGAAGGGTAGGAGGGCAAGTAGCCTTATCTCCACTTTGCCGAGTGAGAGAACCCGAGTTCTGACAGGTGAAGTGGCAGAGGCCCAGTCCTTGGGAGCGGCGAATCAGGACCAGACCCCCTTCCGGGCCCACTGCTCTGACTGATCACACCACTACCGTCTAGCGGAGAACTTGCTTTGCTTTTCAGCGGGCGTCTGTTGTGTGTTCGGTAGTGCTGATGGCTGGAATTGGTTATGTTGTTGTTTCAGTAGATAAATTGCGATCTGGGTCAAAGGTGCAGAGTAACATCAGGAGGGTTTAGTTACAGTCGCTGTGGTCATGTGTCGTGAGATCCTAAGGTGGTCTTATTTTCACTTTCCTCATTTTGGTTGAGACAGCATTTTATTCTTGTTTACTGAAAATGTGCATCAAGAATGTATAAGAATTAAAAGAATACAAGGCTCATTAGCCAGCACTGAAGACCTGTCACCATGATTAGATGAGCATCTGATGCCCCAGGGGTGGGAGGGAAACAACACGTGGTCCAGAAGAAGCCCTAAGGCCTGGTTCCTTAACCTTGCCGCTCAAGACATTTGGGCCAGATAAGCAGATAATTCTGTGTTGGGGGCTGTCCTGTGTCACTTAGAGAGGACGCTTAGCAGCATCCCTGACCTCTGCCTGCTAGATGCTAGTAGGATCAGCCTCCCCTCCTCCAACTGTGACAGCCAAAGATGTCCCTAGGTGGAGGGACAGAGGGGCAAGAAGAAGCCCCGTTGAGAACGCGCTAGTATACATGGGCTCAGCCCACACCGGGTCCTGTGCAGGGAAGGAGAAGCCTGTTAAAATGCTCCACCTCACTTTCCCAACTGTTTGAAAGCTTAGAAACATCTTAAAAGTGAAAGGACAAGGGAATCTTTTCTGACAAAGATTTGAGTCTTACCTGCTGTCTGACTTCAAAGCACTGTTTGAATGTATAACTTGCCATAAAGTAGAATCATTAGATATGGCTTTGTGCCATAAAACTCTTGGGGAAGCTAATAAAAATGTTCCTGATTTGAGAAGCCAAAGTGTCTTTTGATGAATTAGATATGAAGCAGCAAGTCATGAATCAGGACAGCGGCTCAGTGCTCGTGATCTCTGGGAGGGCTGGCTCAGGGCTGCTCTCCTGGGGGGGCTCATGCGGGAGGCTCACGCCCAGGGCACGGGTCTCCACATCTTCTTGCTGTTCTCCTTTGTTGATCTGTGTCTTTAACATCCTGCTCGTACCTTTGGGGTCATCTTGAAAGCTTGGCTAGTGAGTGGCGGATGGCCTTTGATAGTCTGGTTTTCTGAAAGTCTTGGTAAGTCTGACAGGAGCAGAATCTATCCCTATCATTTTCTCCTAACATCTAGCTCAGGGCAGAAGAGCGCAGTGTCAAATGAGTAAAATTAATAAGCACATTTCATGATTATGCTGTACCATGCATTATAGTGAAAGGTGAGCAGGGCAAGAGGCTCCCGAGGGTCAGCCCTGCAATTACCCAGCCCCCGCATGCGGAGATGGAGAGTGTCCGAGCTCACTCTGAAAGCCCTTTCAGGGAGAGAGGTGGGAGACATCTCTTTGTGCTGACCGCTGGGTTGTTCTCAGATAGGATCTGGTTCCTTAGAGGTCTGACCCTGAGTTCAAGGGGAATGGGTTGGGGGGCAGGGGCAGGGGGAAGAGAGGTACTTCCCGTTCCTTTTATCCAGAGTTTTGTGGAACATTAACCTTCAAACTGAAATGTAAGGCATTTTATGGTGGTGGCCTTCTGAGATGCTTAGACTGAACTGTGGTGGCTGAGGGAGACTGCCGGGGATTCTGGCGAGACCCTGTCGGCCTGTCCCATCCGGGGCAGGATTAATCCCTCCTGTGCTGAGAGGATGGTCAGTACTGTGACCACGCAGCCCCGAGAGTTTGGCCCAGATGGACTGCTGACCGTGGGTAGCACGGCCACACGCCTTGCTGCTTGTTCGAAGCCGAAGATGCCACATGTGTGTTTATAAAAATTTAATTTTGGAGCTTCTCTTCTCTCCTGGTTAGGGGAAGCTTCTTAGGCTAAGGAGCTGGGGCTTATGTGCTAAACTTCTTAATTTATTGTCCCTGTTTCTGCGGTCCTCTGTGAAATAGCCTGCCCTTTCTGTTCCATGGCCACACCCTCAGATCTTAGAGTGACTCGTGACAATCCTCCCCGTGGTCAGAGGACGGGTGGGTCGCGGGCGTCCTTGTGACATCACAGCACCCGCACACTGACCCTGTGTTGTAGGCGCCTGCCAGTTGCTGAAGGTGATACCTGGGGTTTTGTCATATGTGGGTGGTCAGTTTTCAGCGAATCATTATGTCCTAGAAGCACTTCATGCTAAAGCTCTTCTGTGCAGAATTAATTTCTGATTTCCACGTCACTCTGGGATACAGCAACATCTGAGGGCATCAGGCTGGCCTTAGCTGATGGCCAGTGTGGGTGTATTTCTCTGTGTTTCTGGTGAAATACATCGTGATCCATCCTAAACTTTACAGCCTTTTGCCTTTCTCACCAAGTGCTTACAACTCAGAGACTAAAGCCTCCACACCGTGTTTATGATACAACTCTCTCCAAAATGGAAATAGCTTCCTTTGATAATACATATTTTGGTCATATACTTTCATATGATAATGCGCTGCTTGGGCAAAAACTAACAAAGCAAAAAGTCAACAACACAAAGAAAGAATCATGAAATGCTCTAGAACGTTTTCACTTCGATTGTTTATTTATCCAACCTGTTTGTCAGTAAATACTATGTGCCAGCCAGGAACTGGGGACACAGCGGTGAGTGAAAACATCCAGAGTCTCGCCTTCACGAAGCTTACAGGCCAGAGGGAGAGGAAGAGAGTGAAATGATCACACAAGTATATGTACAGTTAAACTGTGCTAAGTGCTTGGAAGGAAGGTCCTAACAGACGTTTCTGTCAGGTCCCACTTTCCAGACCCGTCCGCCTTCCTTGCTAAATTCCAGCTTGTGACAGCAGGGACTCTACTCCTGCTTACTTCTAGGAATCCCTCCCTTTCTTCTCTACCCTGACAACCTGCCCGGTGTCTGTCCTCTAGCATTTTCTGAGCCTCTCCTAGGGTACCGCCTCAAGCTTGCTCAGGGTTTTTGGCTCTGGCTCTCTCCCTGGCCACCGCACTATGCCATTTTTGTTGGTGACATCTTTGAGGTTGCTCTTGGCTGGACACAGCTCCCTGCGAGCCTGACAGTGGCTGTTCCCACCTTTCTGGCCCGAGTGGGAGTGGCCACTGCTTTCCCTCCTGCTCCCTTCTTCTGGGGCCTGCCATGGTTTCCCACAGAACAGCTGAGACCAGAGTCACTTTTCAGGAGACTTTTCTGGAGCTCTGAGGATGAAGGGAATGAG
>PITA01020659.1:0-34389 GCA_004023965.1 Spilogale gracilis | reverse complement strand
CTCCTAGCTTCCCTTAAGACATATTCTTTGGTTTTATGGTTCAAGAATTTTACTATTATGTGCCTGGAAGTTTTTCTGGCCTCATTGATCTTGGGGGGTGTCCTCTCTACTTCTAGGACATGAACATTTGTTTCATTCCTCAGATTTGGGAAATTTTCATCCATGATTTGTTCAACAATATTTTCTAGGCTTCTCTCTCAATTCCTTCGGGGATTCCAATAATTCTGATATTGGAGCGTTTCATGGCATCATTCATTTCCCTTATTCTGTTTTCTTGGGATTTTAGTTGTTTGCTCCAAGACTTCTCTTGCACCTCTTTCTTATTCCGTGTGTCTTCTAAATCACTGATACGATCTTCAGCTTCACTTAACTCTGGCTGTTAGCATATTTAAATTAGATTGCATCTCATCTAGAGCCTTTCTAACCTCAGCTTTCATTTCTGTTACTATGGCTTCCACTTTGAGACTAATGTTCTTTTCTAAATTGACTATTGCTTGGACTATTGCTTCCCTGAATTCCATTTCTGTCATATTGTTTATGTTCATTTCCAGTAATTCTGTGACCGAGGTTGCAGTCTCAGGGTTCTTCTTCTGTTGGGTGTTCTTTCTCCGGGTCATTGTGGCGAGGAGTGGTTGAGGGGGTGTATGGCTAGATATATCAGCCACTATCTAGGTGGATTGGTCGTTGGAAGGTTTTGGAGCAACCAGAGTTAACCACCGAAAAGGGAGGAGAAAGAAAAAAGAAAACGGAAGAGAGGAAGCAAGAAAAGACACCCCTGCCAGAGCAGGGCCCAGTGATAGGATTTATATGGTTCAAAGCTGTTACAGGGTAAAGAAAAGGGTTATCAAGGGTAAATGAAGAGATCAAAAAGCGAAGCCCAACCTATATGACCCCCAAGACCAGTATTTATATAATATAGAAGCGAAGACAATTACACAGACACACTGACAAGCTAGAGTGGGAAGGTGAGGGCAGACACTCCTTGTGGGCAAGGAATGCGTTTCAGACGCTCCCGAGTCTGTCTTGTTGTTATTGTTGGAGGAGCCCACTTTCAAAAGATATAGGGGGATTAGAACTGGTTGTATATAGGGGTAGTATTGAAAACGGATGTGGGATTGACTTGAAGCTTGTATCTACATGTACACGTAAAAGAGAGAATAAAGGAAAGATGAGAGAAGAAAGGGAAAAAACAGAGAGAGCGAACAGGGAAACAAGAGGCAACAACAAAAGCAGAAAATACAGGGGTGTGTTTGAAAAAATTTTAGGGTAAAAAAGAGAAAAAAATAAAATAAAAAATAAAAAGAATAAAATAAATAAAAAAATAAGAAATTTTATGGGGTGTTGTATTGGGTATCACGTTGTGATATGAAGGGGGCTAAAAATTGAAAGAAGAAAAACCGTGAGAATGTATTTTTAAGCTTAAAGTGGAAGCTTTAAAAGTAAAAATAGAAAAAAGTTTAAAAAAGTAAATAAGGTGGAAACTGTATCAATGAGTTGTAGGGCTTTTGGTACTTGTAGTCAGTGCCAGGAGTTTAATAAATTGCCTTTCCCCCGATTTGGGGTTTTGCATTGGAGTGTTGTCCTCCTGAGCTTCTGGCTTGCTTTCTGGGGGCGGGGCGTGCCGTTCCCTTTCAGTCCTTCTATTTAGTCCTTTTGTTTAGTGGTGTCATATATCACAGATACCTCTTCTGATCCTTTCTGACGTGTATGAACTGGTTGCCCTTTATTTCTTCCTGATGTGCAGATGTCATCCCGGAATCACCCTTCCTCATCATTCTGGAGCTTCCTTTTTGCCTCTTTCTGATGCTGGATCCTTTCTCCAGTAAATGAAATCTTTCTTCTTTCTTGGTTTTAAAATCTTGTTTTAACCAAGAAGTGCATGAGGATTAAACTTTTGAGACTTTGCTTGTCCGAAAAGGTCTTTACTCTATCCTCACACTTGACTGACAGCTTGGTTGGTATAGAACTCAAGGTTCAAATAATTATTCTTCAAAATTTTGAAGGCATTTCTAATTACCTCTTAGTTTACATTGCTAATATTATGAAACCCAAAGCCATTCTCATTCTTGATACATTATATGTGAACTGTTTTTACCACTGGGAGTTTGTAGAATCTTTTTACCCAATATGGACACATTTTATGAAGATGTGTCTTGGTGTGGGTCCATTTTCATTGCTCATGGGATCTTTCAACCTGGAAAGTCATGACCTCTAGTTTTGAGGAAAATTTCTTGAATTAATATATTAAAAACTTCATTCCCTTCATTTTCTCTTCTCTCTGACTAGAACACCTATTATTCAGATACTGGACTTCTTTTTTTCCTATATGATTTAAAATGCAAATGCATAAAACAATAATTATCAATCAATGTTAAGGAAAATACAACGTATAGAGAGATAATTTGTGACAATGACAACATAAAGAGGGGATGATGGGGCTGCATAGGAGCAGAGTTTTTGTATACTATTGAGATTTAGTATTAATTCAATCTTGTTTGTTATAAAGTTAAGATGATAATTGTAATCTCTAGGATAACTATTAAGAAAAAACTAAAAATCAAAATACAGAAAAAGAAATGAGAAAAGAATCAGATAGATATACTACAAAATATCAAACACAATATCCACAAAGTAAATGGAATACACTCACCAATTAAAAGGTAGGTATTGGCAGAGTGGATTAAAAAAAACATGATCCAACTATATGTTGTTTACAAAAGACTCACTTTATTTGTTTTTCCAAGTAGGCTCCACACCCATCACAGAGCCCAACACGGGGCTTGAACTCACAACCTTGAAATCAAGACCTGAGCCAAGATCAAGAGTTGGATTCTCAATCAACTGAGCCACTCAGGTGCCCACAAGAGACTCACTTTAAATTAGAAGACACAAATAGGTTTAAATAAAAAGGATGGAAAAGATATTTCACTCTAATAATTATAAAATGAGAGCTGAGAAGACTAGACTAATATTAGACATAAAAGACTTTAAGACCAACAATTGCTACAAGACACAAAGAACAATATTATATATTAACAAAGTGGTTGACCCATTTAGAAGATATAAAACTTATAAACCTTTATGCACTAATAAGAAAGCCCTCGAAATATATGAAGCAAAAACTAACATAATGGAAGGGGAAAATAGATAGTTCTACAATAATAGTTGGAGACTTCAATACCCCACTTTTAATAATGGCTAGAACAACTAGACAGGAGATCAGTAAAGAAACAGAGGACTTGAACATTATAAACCACCTAAACCTCTGAGAAATACATAGACTGACAAAAAAAAAACAACTTAAGAGAGAAGGTTCAAATCACTAAAATCACAAATTAAAATGGGGTCCACTCAATAATAACAGAATACACATTCTTCACAAGTACACATTTTTCAGGATAGATCATATGTTAGGTCACAAAACAAATCTCAGTAAATTTTAAATGATTGAAAGCATACAAAGTATCTGATCTAACTAGATGTGAAATGAAACTAGAAGTTATAAAAAAGGAAAACTGGAAAATTGTTAAATATTTGAAAATTAAATAACATACTCTTAAACAACCAATAGGTCAAAGAGAATTACAAGTAAAATGAGAAAATACATGGAGACAAATGAAAATAAAAATGTAATCTACCCAAACTTATGGAATGCAGCAAATACAATGCAAAGAGGGAAAACTATAGCTGTAAATAATTACATTTTAAAAAAGAAGATCCTAAATAAATAACCTGAACTTAACACCTTAGGGAACTAGAAAAAGAAGGGAGAGCTAAACCTAAAGTTAGTAGAAGAAAGGAAATAATAAGGATTAGAGTGAAAACAAGCAAAATAGAGAACAGAAAAACAATGAAGGGGATTGGCAAGATCAAAAGTTGGTTCTTTTAAAACAACAAAATTGCCAAGGCTTCAGGTTAGACTGACAAAAAAAAAAAACAACTTAAGAGAGAAGGTTCAAATCACTAAAATCACAAATTAAAATGGGGACATTACAACCAACTATAGAGAAAATTGAAAGAATTATAAGAGTAGTCAATGAACAATTGTATGCAACAAATTAGATAACACAGATGAAATGGACAAGTTCCTAGAAACACACAAACTACCAAAACTGACTCAAAATGCTATAGGGAATATGGACATACCTATAACAAGTAAAGACATCGAATCAGTAATCAAAATCCTCCCAACAAAGAAAAGACCTGGAGCAAACTGTCATAAGCCTGAGAAGGCTAAGGAAGACGTGACAGTTAAATGTTCTGTGGTATCCTGGGTGGGATCTTGGGACAGTAAAGGGTTATTAGGAAAAAGCTACTGAAATCTGAATAAACTATGGAGTTTAATTAATGACAGTGTACCAATATTGGTTTCCTAGATGTGACAAACGTATCATAGCAATGTAAGATGTTAACAAGAGAGGAAAATGAGTGAGGAGTGTATGAGAACTCTATTATCTTTGCAATTTTCTACAAGTTTACAATTGGTCTAAAATAAAAACTTTCTTAAAAATGACTGCATTGGATTGAAGCATATCAAACATATAAAATATATGAGTTCATAATGATGCTAAGGTCAAGAAACCTTTGTTGGTCATTACTAGAGATTGCTAAGGCATCAACTTATTACTCAGAAAACTCATAAAGAGAAAAAATGCAGCATTTATCCTGCCTTTCCCATATAAATTGTGTCTCAAGGTAAACAATAGCTGATGAGAGAGTTCTTATTTATAGAAGAATTCCAGCTAATAAACATAGAAGAAATGTCAGCATTAGAAAAACCATTTTGCAATTCCATAAAATAATAATGGATCTAGGTGATGATTATTAGGTAAAAGGTTGATGGAAATCTTTTAGAATGAGATCAACTGGCATCATCTGAACTCTACTGAACAATTTTAGCATCAGTCAAAATGAGATATGCAGACATAATGTACTTCATGAGATGCAGTAGGAAGTAAACAGCACCATCCATCACATACCCTTGTCTAAAAATTGACACTGATTATACTCAAACCTCTAGATCTATTGGTTCATAGGAAATACAGGGTACAGAGAAGCAAATTAAACAATATCATAAGGAAGCAGTTGGCCAAATCCAAAGTGCAGAACAGTCTACAGAGAAAATGTCCCAGTTTCTTCAACAAATCAGTGACATAAAGGAAAAAAATGAGGATGGACAATTATAAAATAAGGGAGACTTAAGAAATATATTAACCAGGCGCCTGGGTGGCTCAGTTGGTTAAGCGACTGCCTTCGGCTCAGGTCATGATCCCAGAGACCCGGGATCGAGTCCCACATCGGGCTCCCTGCTCGGCAGGAAGCCTGCTTCTCTCTCTCTCACTCCCCCTGCTTGTGTTCCCTCTCTCGCTGTGTTTCTCTCTGTCAAATAAACAAAATCTTAAAAATAAAAAAATAACTGATTAAAATGTATCATGTTTATCACATACTAGAATTATACCAAGTAGTACAAATGAAAAACAACAAAAAACTGTGTCTATCCTATGTATTCTTCTACCTATTCTCAAGGCATCAGGGTGGGGGAAAGGGAGCAGGAAGAGAGGAAACAGGGCTTTTGGAAATGTAGAATATTCTGAAGAAGAAAACTATCACCTCTAATCCCACCATGCAGAAATAACAAATTAAGGCCTTATTGTATATTTGACACCTTCCAGACATTTTTCTCTGAAAACAGATCCATGTGTTTAAAAAAAAATAGACATGTGGACAATATTGTGTGTTTTCTTTCATGGCTTGTTTTTGTTTTGTTCTGTGTGTGTGTGTGTGTGTGTGTGTGTGTGCCATTATATGCTTTGGGTAATCACACTAAAGTACATCAAAACATTGGAGATATAAAACATGACCTAGTTTAGTGCCATTTTCTTCCCACAGCTGTTTCACTAACCACAATCAGCCTTTTAATGAATATGTACCACATGTGCCAGAGAAAATGGTCATCTCTGGTTTGAACTCTTGCAGCTGGTTTCCTGGCTTCTAGTTTTACCCTACTCTAATCCATCCTTCACAGAAACACCAAACTGATCTTCCTGAAATACCCTTATGTCATTACAATGTTCAGAAACCCTGTAAAGGTTATGTACCCTATGATTCCATTTATATGACAGCCTCAAAAAGACAAAACTATAGGGACAGAGAACAGATCAGTGGTTGCCAGGGGTTAGGGGTGTTGGGAGTGTGTGATTACAAAGGGGTAGTATGAGGGAATTCTTTGGGGGTATTGGAATTTTTCTGTGTCCTGACTGAAATTCTCGTTACATATATCTCTTTATGTGTAAAATTCATAGACCTCTACATTACCCCAGGATTTCCATATCTTTGTATGATAATTTTTAAAGCCTTCAATGACTCCCCATTGCTTAGATTCAAGTTCAGCACTAAGCCAACATATGGAAGGCCCTCCTTGACTCCCCAGTCTACCTTTCTAAGCTCACCTCCTTACTGAGCCTCAGCCCCAATGCATACTATATTCCAGCTACACTAAAACTTCTTGTTGTTCAGTGAACATATATGTCCATGTGAACCTTGATATCTGTGTGTCTTTGCTTATAATGTTCCCTCTGCTAAAATGCATCCCCACTCACCATCAATGGCAACCCTACTTGTCCTTCAAGGCTTAGTTCAAATCTCACATCCTCTGCAGACCTTTACTCAGCTCCTCAGTCAGAACTGAATCTCTCTTTCCTCAGTGTTCCCATAGAACTTTGCTTAGATCTCATTGCCTGACACCAGCAGGTGTTACAGGGAAAGCCCAAGCAGAAGCAGGCTCCAATGCTTAGGCAATAAAACCCCAAACCCATCCAGAAGTATTCACTTAGCATCAAACATTTGTATTCCTTCTTTCCTTTCCTCAGTGCCCAATGACCCACCGGTTTCCAGGCCAGACTAAACCTGTAGACTTTAGATATGCCCTGTTATTTACCTCCCCATCCTTCAAGTCCCAGCTCCAACTTCATTCTCAAATACATTCCTGCTCTTCTGCTCTGACGCTAAATTCCTGGCTTGGCCCCAAGCACATGATTCTTCCATGCCACTCCCAGGTATGGCCTAGTTTTCTGACCTATCCCTGGTCAATCCTACTCTCCTGGCTGAAAAACAATGGAGCTTGACTAGCAGGTGTGGGTACCTGGGGCTGAGGCTGGTGGGAGGAATGTCTCATTGGCAAGCAAGCCAATCCAATGGGGAAGAGAAAATTGGAGAGTCAAGTGAGGCAGGCAGGTGTTGGTAAACCAAAGAAGTGGAGCCAAACAAATTATGTTAAGAAAGCAAGGCGGGACTAGAGCCTAAATCCAAGAATATAAGCATATATGGATGGCTGGGAACCATATTAGAGCAGGCTAAATCATAGGCTAGTTGGGTAACTATTAGAGATAGGTGACCTTTGCTTGTTCCCTACTGTTATATGTGAATGCACTTGCCCCATTTAAAGAGCCAGGGATGAGTATAAAATACTCACCTTCCTCAGTTCTACCCAGTCCAGACCGTGGGACCCAACATCTATGGGAGGCAGTGTGGTAGACTGGAAAGAATATGAGCTTTGGAATCACAAGGACCAGAGTTTAAATTCTGGCTTTCCTCCTTATTAGTTGTGTGACCTTGGGTAGTCACTCTGCTTTAGTTTCTTCATCTGAAAATTGGATATGGCATCTACCCTCAGAGGATCATGATGATGATGAAATGAAATTATATAAATGAACCAAGGTGGACCTTGGTATCTAATAAACTCTCAAGAAGCCCACTTCTTTCAAGGGCACCTATCATAATTTGCCTCATATTTCTAGTTAGTTGTATTCAATACATGTCTCTCTCTCCAGTCAGATCTTAAACTAGAAGGCAGACACTGTGTATGAATCATTTTTACATGTATTTGCTTTTTAAACATATTTTCTGATTGCAAATACCATGTAAAGTTATACAAAATTTAAGTATTGCAAACTATTTAACACAGGAGGAGAGCCCCCCCCCCCCCGAATCCCCATCCCCAACCAGAGAGCTGCTGTAAAGAATTTGGAGCATTTTTCTCCGGCTCTCCCAACTACCTTATTGTTTTGTTTTTACAAAAATAGAATCACTGTAAAAGTATGATTCTCAGAAGGTTTTTTTTTTAAAAGATTTTGTTTATTTGACAGAGAGAAACACAGCCAGAGGGGGAACACAAGCAGGGGGAGTGAGAGAGGGAGAAGCAGGCTTCCCGCCGAGCAGGGAGCCCGATGTGGGACTCGATCCCGGGTCTCCGGGATCATGACCTGAGCCGAAGGCAGTCGCTTAACCAACTGAGCCACCCAGGCACCCCTCTCAGAAGGTTTTTTTAAAAAGTTTCATCCAAATCAAGAGTGAGCATGTGTCAAAGTTTAATTTTAACTCACAAAGGAGGAAACCAACAAGATGGCAAAGTTAACTCAAAAGAGGATATGAGAACTAGTATTTTATAGTCAGTTTAAAAACAAAGAAACGGGGTGCCTGGGTGGCTCAGTTGGTTAAGCCACTGCCTTCGGCTCAGGTCATGATCCTGGAGACCCGGGATCAAGCCCCACATCCGGCTCACTGCTCGGTAGGAAGCCTGCTTCTCCCTCTCTCACTCCCCCTGCTTGTGTTCCCTCTCTAGCTGTGTTTCTCTCTGTCAAATAAATAAACAAAATCTTTTAAAAAAATAAATAAATAAATAAAAATAAAAAAAAAATAAAAACAAAGAAAGGCTAAAATAATACTAAAATTGTATTGCTAAGTTAGAATTAAAGCTGATTAACGTCCAACAGGGCACTAAGAACCAACATCATGCTTTAGGTGGATAGAAAATCTTGTTGCATTTTGTCAGCTTTAAATATTTGTAAAATGACCAAACCCTAATCACTGTGCCAAAGTACAATTCTCTAGACGTAGAGAGGAAGATGACCCTCAGGCCTGTTAGAAAATGCTCTTAAGGTGTCATTAAAGCCTCAAGTAATCTCCTTTTCCCTTTGTATTAGTTTCCTAGTGCTATTATAATAAATCATCACAAACTGTTGTGGCTTTAAAAACATACGTTTATTTTCTCATAGCTCTGGAGGTCAAAAATCCAAAGTCAGTTCCACTGGGCTGAAATCAAGATGTTGGCAGGGACCCGCTCCTTCTGGACACACTCTGGGAGAATCTGTTTCCTTGTGTTTTACAGCTTCTAGAGATGCATTTTTGTTTGTGGCCCCTTCCTCCATTTTTAAAGTCAACAGTGTAACATCTTCAATATCCCTGTCTCCAACTTCACATCACCTTCTCTCTCATGAGGACCTTTATGATTACATCCAGCACACACATAATTCAGGGCAATCTCTCCATCTCAAGGTCAGATGATTAGCCACCTCAATTCCCCAATAAAATGTAACATAACACATTCACAAATTCTGAGGATTAGATGTGGAGATCTGAGAGGGGGACATTATTCTTCCTATGACACTCTTGTTTCCAAGTTTTGAATAATTCTTCATAATCTTGTCCTATACATCTTGTTTTTCAATTTGTTTCTCACCAGTCTTTTCACTTAGCATATACTGTATACACCTACCCCATTTTTTTAGTAGACACACAATGCTACATTAGTTTCAGGTGTACAACATTATGCTTTGTTCACAAGTGTAGAATCCATCTGCCACCATAGGGACGCCTGGGTGGCTCAGTTGGTTGAGCGACTGCCTTCGGCTCAGGTCATGATCCCGGAGACCCGGGATCGAGTCCCACATCGGGCTCCCTGCTCGGCGGGAAGCCTGCTTCTCCCTTTCTCGCTCCCCCTGCTTGTGTTCCCGCTCTGGCTGTGTTTCTCTCTGTCAAATAAATGAAATCTTAAAGAAAAAAAAAAAAAAAAAAAAAAAAAAGAATCCATCTGCCACCATACATCACTATTACAGTATTATTGACTTATTCCCTTTGCTGTGCCTCTTATTCCCATGACCTTCATTTCATAACTGGAAGTCTGTATCTCCCTCTTCCCTTCACCCATGTGGCCCAAACCCCAACTCCCTTCCCTTCTGGCAACCATCAGTTTGTTTGCTATTTTTAGGTCTGATTTTGTGTTTTGTTTATGCATTTTTAAAAATCCACTTATGAGTGCAATTATACAGTATTTTTCTTAGTCTGCTTTATCTCACTAAGCATAATACTCTCTAGGCCAATGTTGTCTCAAATGGCACAATCTCATCCTTTTTATGGTCACATAATATTCTACTACACACACACACATCTTCCTTATCCATTCATCTACTGATGGACACTTAGGTTGCTTCCATATTTTGGCTATTGTAAATAATGCTATAATAAACATAGGGATACATGTATCTTTTTAATGGCTGGACAGTATTCCAATGATAGAATTATCAGAATTTAATCATTTCCTTATAGGTGGAAATTAAGTTGTTACCAAATTTTTATTGTTACAAACATTGCTATAATGAACATTCCTGTACACATCTCTTTGCACAAGTGTGGCCATGTTGCCACAGAAAACATTCCTAGATGTTAAAATTCTGAGACAAAAAGTATGCCCATTTAATTTTGACAAATACTGACAAACTGCCTTCCAAAAACTTGTGCCAATATTTTACTCTCATACCAGTGATGACAACCAGTGGCTATTCATCTCCAATATCACTGAAACTCAATATTCGGGATTCACTTTAGAATCTTTCAGCATCTATAAAGCACTGTGAAATATCCACATAGGTTTCCCTGGCACAAAATAGTTACTAATTATTTAAAAAATTAAAGGTTAGAACAAAGCAAATTCATATGTACAGCTCAGAGGGCTTGTCCCAACAATGACACAATGGTAAATGAGCTAGTATGTGTCAATGTGCCTTGAATATAATACAGTGCTATTCGGATGTTATTTTCTCTCTCTATAAAAGTGTATCGTTTTCACACTTAGTTCCCATAGTTCACCAGGTTGGCCTTGCTACTTCCTGGTTTCACATGGTGTATGCTTTGTTGCCAAGGCTCATATCATACTTAACTTTGCACCCCAGAGGCTCTAAGGTCCAAAGTGTGTGACTAATGGTGCTGGTCCTTCAAGAGGAAAATTCTGGGCATGTGTGTCCCCTAAAGACAGTAATAAAGCCCAATAGCAAAAGTTTCAGAGAATGAGAATCCCCACTCCTGGGTGGGTAAATATTTTGGAGGGTCCAAAGTCCTCTACTTTTCTACTAAAGGACTTTTCAGAAACAGAACTCCACAGGTTTGGAGTTTTTGTTTGTTAAGATTTTCTTTTTAAGTAATCTCTACACCCAACAAGGGGCTCAAATTCATGTCCCCGAGATCAAGAATTGCAGGCTCCATGGACTGAGCCAGGCAGGCATCCTGGAATTCCACAGGTTTAGATCGAATGTCCTGGTGAACATTCTACCCTTCAGCTGCTCACACCACCCTTACCCTGGAAGTAGCAATCAACTCTGAATGTTGAGGACCATGACCTTGAAAGTGCCCAGGGGAGCAGGATACCTGAAAGAGCACTGAATGTTGACTTCGGCTCTCAGGACTGTGACAGCTGGGCGAGGGGCATTATTCTTCCACATCCTTATCCTGTGCCCTGCTTTAGAATTAGGAATCAGCTTCTCAAGAGGAGTAAGGGCAGTGTTGCTAAGAGGAAGTATAAGAGAGTGGGCGTCAGCACTTCCCTGCTGTAATTGGTTGTTTGTGGGGTAGGGTGGGAAGAAGATTCATACAAACCTGGGTAGTAATTGCTCTCTCCAGTTTTATTCCCATGACCAGGGTCTGGAAGCTGTGTGTTCAAGAACACACAGGAGACAAAATCCTGAAACTAAAAAGGAAATGGGTCCATCTACCACTCTTCCCCACTCTATCCCCCCACTCCCAGTATATAAGTACATGTAAACATTAATTAAATATAAGTACATATAAGTACATGTGAACATTAAATAATGTCAACCCGTAAATACAGGTCAACATATACTCCATTTTCATCCCAGGCCTTTTAGGACTTGACCTTTTTCTCTCTAGAGTAAATCGAGTAATGCCCCTTGATTATGAGCGTTTGTAAGAAAAATGCTTGAAAATGAACCCAGCCACAGCTCAGAAAAGGTTCCTCGAACCACTAACATATTAAACTAATTCCATGAAGAACCTAAGAGGATTTAGAGGCTTGTGTCATGATGAGGAGTGTGAGCTCTGGAGCCTGAGTGTAGAAGACTGAATCCTGGATCTGATACTAGCTGTGACTTTGGGCAGGTCACTTCACTGTTCTATGCCTTAGAATCTTCATCTGTAAAATGGGAGACAATAGTACCTACCTCATAAGGGATTGTTTTGAGGACTGAAATAGTAAAGCACCATGCCAGACATACAGTACATACAGTAAATGCTTATAAATATCAACTATAATATATTTAATTCTCCTACAGTGCCTCCCAGTTCTAGGCCCCATAGTCTTTAAAGCATTTGTAGAACAAATGAAATTGACAACTATGAGTTTATTTGATACATTTCCTTAACGTGTTCACTTGCCCACACTTAGCTTACCAAATTTCAAATAATGGAGTGGGGGGGAAGCTGTGGCTACAACAGCCTCTCTTTTCCCCCACACTTCATGGTTTCCGCCTTTCTTTTCCAAGACCCATTTGCTGGCCCCATCTCTGTCTCCTCTTCCACTAAGATTTGCCCCTGCTCAACAACCCTGCATCTCTTTAAGATTTGCAAGGGTAAAAAGAGAGTAGTCGATTAAAGAGGTGTTTGCAGATAGGAGCACTTCCTTTGCCCATCCACCATATTCCAAAATTTCTCCTTTTCCTGTGTATCTAGAAGACTGCTGTGGAACAGAAATTCCACCACCTACAGGAGGCTCTGAGAGTTCATTTGTACACTTATCTCTAGAATCTCTTCCCCTTGGGTAAGGGCAGCAGGTTTTTCAGGTCCGAAAGCTGTTCCACATCCCTCACCCTGAACTCCCTGCATTCCAGAGACACTAAGTCACAGAGGCTGCAGAGGGTATGTGGGGGAAAAATGCCTGGTCTAGTACCAAGGCACATGTTTCTGCCCTGTGTATCTCCACTCTAGGTCTAATTGGCCTGCTTGGCTTAGTGTGTGTCACTGTGCTCCCAGAGCACCTATGCCTTAAGTAGCTGATTCACATGGCTTTTATGGACCAAATTACAGTTCACGCTGCTTCTAATTTTAATAGAAGGGCATATTAACCATTAGGGAGAAATTATTGCTTGAATTCCAAAGAGTTGGCATGTTCTTCTGGAGGCCTGATAGATTCTTTCAAATTCACCTTAAATAACATAGTCAGAAGATAGGAGTGTGAGTTTTTTTGGACACCAACCTAAGTCTCTTCGTCAAAGATAAAATGAGGGAGTTGAATTGACAAAGAGTATCCACTGCTCCAAAGCAAGTCACTTGACTCTCCCCCCAAATTAGTCATCCAATCCTTTTGGCCCCCAAACTGTGATTGAAGATGGGAAAACCACACTAGACATGCCAGGACATAGGATGATTCTGGGTAACAGCCCTGCTACTTAAAAGAGGGACCTCCTCCACCATAAACTCCTGACACTAGGTAAGAGGAAGGGATATGGCTAAAGATAAACTCTTAACATGATCTCATGAGTAAAACTGGATGGGGACAAGTCAGATTGTTCACAATTTCTCAAAACATTGTGGTAGCAACGACTGGTACATGCTACTAGGAATTCTCAACTTTCCTGGTCTGTAAGGGGGTAGGCACTAGGTAAATGCTGGGATACGAGGTCCAACAGGGAGTGGCCATACTAACCTCAATTCCTTGGTTACCTTAGAGGCATCTAAGTTGAAAATCCCATCAAAATACCCCACTGATATGAGATACATGAGAAAGGGACATACCCATTCATCCACTGGGGATGTGGGAATGAGCAGAAGATTGATAAACATTTCCTGGGTTCCCTACTCTGTCTTCACCCTGACTTGGAGTGTTAGTTGCCATCCAAACCCCAAACAGCATGAAGATAATAGCCCAGCTATTACTACCTTCTCTCTCCCTTAGGGAAAAAAAAAAACAGCAAAATACTCAGAGGAGTAGGACACACAAAGCAGTCTTAATTTCTTCCATACATTAGAAACATTTTCAATTACAGTTCCGCTTTTCTGAGATCTACCTCAAGTAGTAAAATGCCAAGAGCACAGAAAACTAGGTTGGAAGGAATTCCTGATAACGAGGCACAAAGTGAGAGATTTTACTCAACCACTCCATCCCACAAGCTGGATGACCCTGCAGGTCCCTGAGAAAGAGTCGTTCTGACTCACGCCCTGAAGGAATCGCACTCCACACTCCCTCCTGAGAGTGTGCCTAAGAAGGACTGCTTAAAAAGAGAGGTCTCTGATTACTTTGATTACTATTATCACTACTAAAATCCTAATGGAAAGCTAACTTGGTTAGGGAGCAGCTCTTTTAATAGTGGGGGCTTTCTTCTTAAACCAGAGTTTCTCAGTGGAATTAAAAAAAAAAAAACCCAGCCAGGCTTACAGTTACAATTCCACATTAATCAGCCAGTTTCCTGGGAGGTACCCATAATTAGCAAGTTGTCACATCTCTGATCAGTCAGGATATATTCTGGTGGAATTCTGGGCCTTCATCTCAGCCCTAGGAAAGCTCAGTAATGCCCTCGAGCAAATGAGCAGAGCTACAAGATCACACCCAGAGAGCTTAAAGTGCTTGGAGGTAAGTTATCCCCTAGGGCAGCCAAACAGCTAGCTGCCCTGGGTGGGAAGGCGGGTATTTCACAGTATCTCTGACCCTTCTTGGTATAGAGTAGCTACCCTGGGTTTCCAAACATAGTAGTCAATCTTAAAGAAATAAAACCTATTTGGGAGTTGCTCTTTCTTCTTAGAAGCTTACCAGAAAATTCAAGAAAATGTCCCAGTGGGTACTCCCCTATGAGCCGCATCCTCTCCTTCAATTTCAGTTGCTCTTGGCCACCCCCAGCCTATCCCGAAAGACCCAGAAGATAGAATCTCAGACAATGCTTTGCCTTGCTTCGGTATCACAGGGTGGCTCCAAGTTCTCTATCCTGTCCCGAGGGTGCCGGCGGCAGCAGACACACTGAAGGTAGTCTACTACATTGTGGGTAAAGAGTGAGCGCAATGGGTGCAAGTATTGGAAGAAAAGGAGCATGAAGCCAATGGAGATCAGATAAGCAATGATGAGCTGCAAAGCAATTAAGGAATGACAGTAATCCAATAACACTTTCACTCCAAAGAACTTGAAAACCAAAACCATGATCACATTCTCTACCAACCTTACGCTATAGTGCAGGCCCATATGCCCCCAGTTCTGGCCTTTGTCAACAAGGTCCCTGTCTGCTAATTTCAACTGCAAAGCCGACCAGCAAGAGAAGTTGATGCCCGCATAGAGAACGGTGATGGAGATCAGCACCACCAGGGTGCCCACCTGGCTGAAATTTTTCTCAATATTATTGGGCATCTGGGCACCACTCCTCCAGAACTTAACCCAGGGCTCAAAGAGGATGATCAGAAAGTTGAGCAATAAGAACGGCACAGCTTTCAGTTTCAAGGTGGCTGAGAAGAGCACCAGAATCACGAGGCGGGAAGTGATCTCCAATGTCCGCCAAATGGTGATGCAGAGGACTTCTAATGGCCCCAGGCGAATCTTGTATTCATCATACTTGATCTGGATAGCCAACATATTGCAGAGGGTAGCCCCATAGGTGACAGAGATCAGGGAAAAGACCATTAGCACAGCTGTAAGAAAAAAAAAAACAAAACAGAAAAAATAGACAATCAGACTATGTTAGTGAAGCCCGAACTCAGACCCGGAGGTCCAGAGATGAGGCTTGAGGGCCCAGTTAAGAGCAAATTCATGGGGGCATCTCAGTGGCTCAGAGGGTTAAGCCTCTGCCTTCCACTCAGGTCATGATCTCAGGGTCCTGGGATCGAGCCCCACATTGGGCTCTCTGCTCAGCAGGTAGCCTGCTTCCTCCTCTCTCTCTGCCTGCCTCTCTGCCTATTTGTGATCTCTCTCTCTCTCTCTCTGTGTCAAATAAATAAGTTAAAAAAAACCTGAAGAGAATATTTGCCTTTAAAAAAAAAGTAAATTTGGCGGCGCCTGGGTGGCTCAGTTGGTTAAGCCACTGCCTTCGGCTCAGGTCATGATCCCGGAGACCCGGGATCGAGCCCCACATCGGGCTTCCTGCTCAGCGGGAAGCCTGCTTCTCCCTCTCTCACTCCCCCTGCTTGTGTTCCCTCTCTAGCTGTGTTTCTCTCTGTCAAATAAATAAAAATCTTTAAAAAAAAAAAAAAAAAAAAAAAAAGTAAATTTATGTAGGAACACAGCTACGTTGGCACAGCACATGGCATGCACAGGAAAAAAAATGGAAAGAAATAAACTAAATATATTTTTGTGATAGGGATTATACCAGTTTTTAAAAATCATTTTTCTATGTTTCTCTATTTTCTAAGTTTCCCACAAGGAACATATATTATAATCCTTTAATAATCATATAAACATACAAAATGAACTTTTTAATAAGAGTGGACCTCAGAACTAGCTCTGAGAGGTCACTAACACAAGAAGAGCACATATAAAGGGATAGACAGCACCCACTGCATAAAATAGGCTTCTAAGCCAACAAAGAAGGAGGCAGAAGGAATTCTGTAAAAATCCAGTCCTAGGAAATTCATAGGTAATGCCTTTGATTACAGAAGTCTATTCTTTGACATATATCTTCTTTAAGGAATGAATCTTGTATATACTTCTAGAATGTGTCAGAATGTATACCAGAAATTCCATGAAGGCAAAAAGGACCGCATCTATTTTGTTCCATACCATATCCCCAGAGTGTAACACACAGCCTAGAATACAGTAGGTGCTCAGTAAATGTTTGTGACATTAATGAGGAACTCTGAGTTTAGAGAGGCAGCATAAAATATTTACAATTTGAAGCCCTTGGTTCAGTTCTGTGAAAATCACTGAATATCTATGTGCATTGGTTCCCCAATTCACTGAGATACTCTAGAATTGCTTGCATAAATCATCAGCAATATCAATTTTATCACCTATTTGCTTTGCTATATTTCAGGAATCTCCAAACCTTGTCCAGAATGGTTTAAAAAATTTTTAAACCCCATTTCATAGCCCATAACATCCACACCACTGTACAGTGTTGGGGCCCTGAAGGGTCAGGATGCTCCATAACTAGCTATACACTAAGTCTCAACTATAGACCACCTGGTGTCCCTTTCCTTTTAGTCCTTTATGTCAAAGGATACCAACCACTAAGAAAAATCTACTGTGCTCAAGATGAGTGAAAGGCCTGAGGGGTAACTCATCCAAAAAATAAAAAGCTGGAACTTTCAGTTCCCGTAAAAATATTAGATTCCAGGGAACTGGATCCACAGACATGTCAACTTAATCTGCAAGAAAAGTGAAGACTTCCCCATGGAAACTCAGGAAGAAACACAGCTTTGTTTCCAAGATCCTTTTCAGCTCCAAGTAGAGTGTCGGAATCTCAGACTAGAGAGACTCTCTTGAAGTGTCTACTCTTAGCCTTATTTTTATTATTTTTCCATGTTAACTGAAATATAATTGACATACAATATTGTATTAGTTTAAGGTGTACAATAAAATGATTTGATATACTCTTAGCTTTATAAACCACTCTTAGTCCCATCCTTAAGAGGTGATGCTCCTAGTTGGGAATGTTAGAGCATATGTATATCTAGCCAAGTGTGGTAATGCTGTCCCTTAAATTATAACTCATTTATTGATAGTAGTGTAATAAAAGAAAGCCTGATGCTTCCAATAAATGTAAAAACACCTTCCATCTGTCTCCCACAAATAGACTCATGCCATAAGAGATCATAATGCTGTTAGTGAATCTGCTCATCTATGCTGATCCAGATAGCCTTCAAGAGAAAAAGAGATCAGAAAAAAGGGTGACAAGGAGAAGGCAGAAGAGTGGATAAAAATAAGGAAATCTAACCCCAAAAACCGTTTACCAAACTTTAAGAGATGGTACTGGCAGAAAGTTTTTAATAGGAAAAATCACCAAGAATTGAAAGCAAGGCCTCGAAGAAAGTTTCCCTTACATCCTTTGCATAGTGACATAGTTAGAAATATGGACTCTGCAGGCAGGCATGCTGGATTCCAATCCCATTCTTGTGAATTATTACTTAGGAAAGCATGGGGGAATTTGCTTAATCTCTCAGTGCCTCTGTTTCCTCATTTGTTAAAATGGGGATAACAATTATATCAGAGGGTTGTTGTAAAGACCAGATGAAATAATTACATGGAAGGGGCTTAGAGAAACGTTCAGGACATGGTAGATGCTATCTGCTAGCTCCTGTCATCATCATTCCCTGTTTCCAAAAGAGTAGTACATGCATTTCTCCTACTTAGGCACTACTCTGACACTTAGGAAATCAGGTGATTTAAAAACTAATATCTAGGGGCTCCTGGGTGGCTCAGTTGGTTGAACGACTGCCTTCGGCTCAGATCATGATCCCGGAGACCTGGGATCGAGCCCCACATCGGGCTCCCTGCTCGGCGGGAAGCCTGCTTCTCCCTCTCTCACTCCCCCTGCTTGTGTTCCCTCTCTGGCTGTGTTTCTCTCTGTCAAATAAATAAAATCTTTTAAAAAAAATAAAAAAAATAAAAACTAATATCTAGAAATAAGCCATATAAAAATGTGCAAGACCTGTAGCAAGAAAACTATATAATTTGTCGAAGTATACTTTGTTAAATATTTTTTAATGTACTTCAATAAAGTTGTATAGTCTTCCTGCTCCAGGGCTTGCTCATTTATGGCATAGATTGTGGGGATATTTCCTGGATGTATATTTATCTCCAGACTCATCAAGCTGGATATGTTAAATAGGTAGAGGTTTTTGTCAATCATACCTCAATAAAGTGATATAAAAATATTTAACAAAATGGAGAGACACATCATCTTCTAATATGAAACTGATTGATCCTGTAAAGATGTAAATTCCCTCCAAAACAACCTAAATAATTTAATGCAATCCCAATACACGGTCTCAATGAAATATTTTTTCTTTTGCTGTTATTGTTTTGCTTTGTTTTGTGTTTTGGTGAGGGAATTGACAAACTGATTATGGAAATTCATCTATTTGGAAGATTAGGCTAAGTTGCACTATCAGATAGGAGAAGTGCTTGAAATCAAAAGCAATAATTTAAATACATAAAAATGAAATGCTTCAGAAAGCCAGGAGACCATTTAAAATGTGTGTGTATGTACACAACACATGCAAAAGACACAAATGTATACATACACACTTATCTATAGCAGAGAAAGGATTAATACCAGAATAAGAAAACAGCTCCTGAAAATTAGTAAGAAAAAGACAACCAACCCACTATAAATCAGCAATTTAAAGAACACAACAACCAAACATGAAAAGATGCTCAACTGCCCTCACAATTAAAAGCAAATTATTTAAGTAATCAATAATTTTATAATTATATAACTAAATAATATTCAGCTTAATATATAAAGAAAAAGCACATTTGTACACTACAGGTAGGAATATAAATTCATACAACCTTTTAGGAGGGCTATTTGGAAGCACTGATAAGATTCCAAACATGCATATCCTTTCACCCAGCACTTCCACTGTTAAGAATTTATCCTATGGGCGCGCCTGGGTGGCTCAGTTGGTTGAGCGACTGCCTTCAGCTCAGGTCATGATCCCGGGGACCTGGGATGGAGCCCCACATCAGGCTCCCTGCTCGGCAGGAAGCCTGCTTCTCCCTCTCTCACTCCCCCTGCTTGTGTTCCCTCTCTAGCTGTGTTTCTGTCAAATAAATAAAATCTTTAAAAAAAAAAGAATTTATCCTATGAATATTCCTTCCAGTACACAGATACTTAGAAAGACGTTCACTAGAGTATAGTGTGTGATTGCAAAAAACTTTCTTGAATGGAAACATCGGAAACAAACTTTAATCCTACCAACAGAAGATTAGAGAAATAACAAAGAATGATCCAGTTCACATAAGGAAAATATGTATTATGTATTTATCATTTATTATCATATATGTATGTATAAATAACCATTAAAGAAAGATATACTGGCATACTTTTGAAAAAGACATTGAACAGAATATTTAATACAGTCCTTTTTGACAAAAATACATATACATATATATTGTATGTATGTTTACATAGTAACAAAAAAGTCTGGAAGGATATATACCGGATGGTTAACAGAGATTACTTTGGGGGAGTAAAATAACATCTCCTATTTGATATATGTTCTGTGTGGTTCTGACTCTTTACCATAGCCATGTCTAATTTTTATAATTAATAAAATAAGGACCAAAAATAGTAACACGCAAAAATTTTAAATCATATAAATTTCAAACTATACAGAGGGTAGAAAGTAAAAGGTAAAAGTCAATGGACTTCTCATTTTCACTCCCCAGAGATAGATGGTTTCTGACATATCTTTCCAGAAATTTTCTATGCATGTATGATTACTCGTAGGTCAACTGGTTTGTGCATGCATTACTTTTGTAATGTATATTTTAATTAGATAATTTGATAACCTTTAAAATTCTCAGGAGGAAAAGCATCATCATTTCCTTTTCTCTTCACACTATTGTCAATCCTAGGTATGTAAAAAGCTTGAAGACCAACAATTTCATGAACAAGTCTTGGTAGAGGAAAAAAGAAAAGGGGACAAATGCCCTCCTTATGTTCATTTGCAACACGGGGTTTGCCAAGCAGGATCAGCATCTAATGTTAAAGAAATGATTCAAAGTTGTACCCACAGCTGTACCAGCTCCAGCCCAAGCAGATGAAGCTAATCTTGAGCAGTTAAAACTCATTAACAGTACTTTATCTTGACTTTGAAAAACATGACTCACATTTCCTCCTGTCCTAGAGGTCTTACTCATCTAAGGATCCGTCTTTTACAAGTGGGAAATTAAGACTGTGACCTCTTCGGTAACTTCCTCCAAAAATCACACAGAAGGTCAGAACTGGGACCAAACCTCCTTCTCATCAGTATTCATTCCACACCTATATTTCTTCCTCCCCACTAGAGGTGGGAGAAGTAATTAAATCAGTGGTTCCCAAATGCGGCTGATCAGACTCAACTGGGGCATTTCTTTCTTAAATACAGATTCCTGGCCTCCCCACACTCAGATTGAGTCAAGTCTGAGTAAGAAATGTAATTTTTTTAAGAAGGAGCTTTCACGGGGCGCCTGGGTGGCTCAGTTGGTTAAGCGACTGCCTTCGGCTCAGGTCATGATCCCGGAGACCCGGGATTGAGCCCCACATGGGGCTCCCTGCTTGGCTGGAGGCCTGCTTCTTCCTCTCTCACTCCCCTTGCTTGTGTTCCCTCTCTCACTGTGTTTCTCTCTGTCAAAAAATAAATAGAATCTTAAAAAAAAAAAAGAAGCTTTCACCCAGTAATAGGTCTTCTCATATCAGTAGTATTTGGGAATCTCTTATTAAAAGATGGCCATCCTTAAAACAAAAACAAACAAAAATCCCTCAGTATATTTTAAACACTCTGGGCTAGGGAAAGTGTCGAACTGACTGCTGGTATTACCAGCTGTTTCTGGGCCCAGAGAGGGCTTTTCTGTGGCACTTTTAGCGTTAAATAGCTTACCTCCATTAAAGAACTCTGGCAGGCCTAGATGTCTGGCTCCCCAAGTTCTTTGACAATCTACCAGTGCTCTCCAATACAGTACCAACTAAGCACACATGGCTACTAAACACTTGAAATGTGGCTAGTATGACTGAGGAAGTAAATTTTTCATTTCATGTTTCATTTTAATTTAAATAGCCGCATGAAGCTGGTGGCCAGTGTATTGGACAGCTCAGGTCTGGATTTCTAAGACCCTTGATTTAATTGGAGCCCTCCCCTCTCTTGGCCCCACTCACCTCTACCCAGGGGGACCTCTGCAGAGATCAGAGTCACATAGAGCTGATAGGTCAGCTGGGGCACTGAGCCCAAGAAGGCTTGGATCTGTGACATACGCTTGTAGGCATTGCGGTGCATAGCCAGGGTCCGGATGGAGTGGCCCACCTCCCATTCTATCAGCACCTCCTCGCCATTTATTAGCATCTTCTTTCGGGTGAGGCTGACATAGGGCTCCTCCTGCCCCTCTTTCTTCCACAGTGTGAGGTACTTAATCATGGCCTCCAAACATCTGCAGAGGTAAAGCATCACGGGTACTTAACTAAAGCTGTCCTAGGAAGGAAGGTTGTAGTGGGGGGAAAGGGGGAGGGAAGGGGTGGATAAAAATACAATTCAGGGAGTTTGTGCTGCCTTTTGCCATTCCTTAATCCCCATTCTACTCATTCCTCATCCTTCCTCAAGTTACTTGAGTCTAAATTCTTTTTTGTTTGGCTGGTCATCTACTGACCTGAGAATACCATTTCAGAGTGTTTCTTTGAGGATTTAAAGAATTGCTTTGTCTCCTTAAGAATAGGCCTGTGGTAGAAAAGCACCGTGAACGCAAAGATATTATGTAAATAATGTGCTGAGAGAAAAATGAAGGTTCTTAAATGAAGGCCCTGGTTTTCATAACAGTTCAAGTTCCTGAAGTAAAGCATTCTTCATGCAAAGCATTCAGCTCCATACTTGGGGCTTTTGAGTTCTGTTTTCAAGACAAGGCCTACAACTATAATTGTCTTGCCAAAAAGTCTTGGAGGGGATCTAGGAAAAACACCTCACATCTATACAGTGATGCCATTCAATAATAACCAAGGTACTTGACTTGATAACTCAGAAATGAATGTGCTACACACCCAGGGAACATCAAAAGATCTAAAGGTTATTTTGGGGGCCTCTTGACCTGTTTGGGGCCAAGAGCCTTTTAAACTTTCTCCTTTCTTTACAAAGAGGAAAACATCCTTATGCGAGCCTACCAATCTTGAAATAGTGTTAAGACCCCATTTCTTGCAGTATCTGTCACATATAAATCAGAAAACTGTAAGCACTTCTGATGGGTGACTAGAAGAGAAAGCAAGCAGAACATCTTGTTTTGGAACACCTGAGTTACCACTTCCTCCACTCACCCTGAAATGAAAGGAAACTGTGGACTATTAAATAAGTAAGAACAGTTGTGGAGAAAATAAAGCCATCTTTCTTGACTGAGGGCATGGGTTTTATTTATCTTGCCCACCAACCACCCTTATCACATGGTGGGTATTTGATAAATACTTTCTGAGTAAATGAAAGAGTAATAAGGAAGAAAAGAATATAGGGTGAGAAACGATGGGAGGAGAGCATAATAATAACGGCAATGTAATTTAATGGAAAAACAGGCTAAAGATAAGCCCAGAGGTTTGTGTGCTTTTTAGGCCTTTGGCTCCCAATAGGAAGGTTCAGACATGTGCTGGCTGCCATTCTCCGCAAGATCCCTCTGAGACTGGGGCATAGGAGCCAGTCTGAAACATGTAGTTTCTCCCTAGAAAGTGGATATTTCAAACTCTAAAACCCGGGAGAGGAAAAGTTGGAAGGAGGAGAGAACAGGAAAGAAAAAAAGAAGCTAAGTGCATTTCCAACAAAAGATTTTAGATTTTAATCCAGGCTCATCAGTGCTACTGCTGAAAAAAATACTGAGGGAGGTAGTGGCAGGAAGCATTCTGTTTATGCTTCTAAAGGCTATTTATTGATTTAAGTAAGGCTGTTTGCCTTGGTTATAAGCCTCAGTAAATTAGAGTACATTTTCATTTTCAGAAGTAGCTTTGCATTTCATATAAAGGACCCAGATCCTCCAAATACCTTCATGTGCCTAACAGCACTAATACCTACAAAGTAATTTGCCTCCAACATAAGCATATCAAGAATATAATTTATGAGCTTTTAATTATTTCTTCCATGCTGTCAGGCTAGCTATTATAAATGCTCTCCAAGCAATTCTAGTGGAAGCTAAGTAACAAAAATGAAATACAGTACTCAATACTCCATATGGTGGGTCCAAATCAAAGATGGCTCGGGAGGCCACAAAGCAAAGGAGGGAAGTCTAAACTCCGGACTGGGGCAGTACTTGCTGAAATTCACACCCCGAGACTGCTTGATCTGTTAACTCGGTATAGTGCATTGGAAAAGATGGGTAAAAGAATGGTTTCCTTGTTCCTCTGGTGACATCTCTTAATCTGTAGGGTTTTTTGTTTGTTTGTTTTTATTTATTTTAAAGATTTGATTTATTTATTTGACAGAGAGAGACAGAGCGAGAGAGGGAACACAAGCAGACGGAGTGGGAGAGGGAGAAGCAGGCTTCCCACAGAGCAGGGAGCCCAATGTGGGGCTCGATCCCAGGACCCTGTGATCATAACCTGAGCCAAAGGCAGCAGCCCAATGACAGCCACTCAGGCGCCCCAAGGGGTTTTTGGTTTTTTAGAGAGAGAGCATGAGTGAGAGCCTGTGCATGCAGGGGCTGAGGAGGGAGAGAGAGAGGGGAGACAGGGGAAGAGGGAGAGGAGAGAGGTCAGCAGAGAGAGAGAGAAAGAATCTCAAGCAGGCTCCACACCCAGCATGGAGCTCCACAGGGGCTCAATCTCAGGACCCTGAGATCATGACCTGAGCCTAAATCCAGAGTCAGACATTAACCAAGCCATCCAGGTGCCCCAACATTTCTAAATTTCTCGGTTCCAAGTTCAAGATGAGGTCTTTTATGGCTTAACTTCAAAGTTTTAGAATTGGAAAGGAGCTTTAGATTGCCCAGTCCAAAGGTTGCATATAGGCCAGCTGAGTCACATCTGACCAACAGCTGTGCTTTGTTTGGTCCATACTGTGTTATTTTGTTAGTCAAGTTGCCAAAATTCAAACTGATATTACATATAAAATGCTGTCCTGGAAGCTTCTCTTGAAAAGTTGGAGCATCTGGCAATATTGGGTCTGGATTCCAACATGAAACAATGGCGCTGGAATTACAGAGTAGCTGCCTCCTTTAGGCAAATCATGCAGACTCTAGCTTGCCACACTATTCACTACTCTCCATCGTTCTTCTAACATGGAGAGTTTATTTTCATTTATCATCACACATGAAGCTACTCGTTTTCTCATACTTGGCGTGCTTCACTCATATATGAGACCTACCTGGCCCCTCTAAGCACTTGCGTTTCAGACCCATGGTCGTGCCCAACCCATTTATCATCCAGATGAAGAAACTGGGGCCCAAGGCATCTTCAGAGATGTCACTAAATCCATGCAACTAGTCAATGACAGAGGGAGAACTAGACTCCAGGCCACTGGAATTCCAGGCTACTGTTTTCTCTAATGGAGCCTAATCAAGTCTTCCTTGTTGAGCATATATTGATTAAAAAACATCGTAAGGCAGGGGAATTCCATCCTTGAACAGTCTGACTGTTTAGTTCTCTAAGGATGGAATATCTTCCCACTGCAATTACAACATCAACACTGACACATATCCTTCAGCTGATTGCAATCAAGACAAACTTGGTCCATTCTTTCCTCCTGACTTCATAAGTCGTGCAACATCTCCCTAACTTGAAAATCCCATAGTGTCCAGATGAGAGAGCTGACACAGATGCCTGTCTCCCTAAGATAGGGCAAGTTCTCATCCCTTCAATCTGAATGGAAAGACTTGATACTACTAGGGCATGTTACAGCATCCAGATGGAGAGATGGACTATCTTCCTTTGCCCCTCTAACCAGATACCTTTACTGCACAGATATAAAGAGATGACCAGGAGACTGATGAACCAACAGAAAAAAACAAACAACAACGGGTTGGGGTACTAGATGACCACAAAGAGCTGAAAATATTTTCCAGATGTCAAATAACTCTGGAAAACTTGAAAATGCCACCACCAGCAGCCCAAGCAGCTCTGGGTAAAGAAACTTAATGTGAGATCCAGTTTATAGAGCATCTAAATGGCAGAGTCAAAATAACACACTCTGAAGCGATGGCCTGCGTGCACCAGTTAACCACGTCAGCTGGTCCCATACCAATTTTCACAACTCAAATCCAAACACTGTCTAATGAAGTCTTATCAATGGTACCATACATGGTTTTGGAACACAGGTCCACACCACATGTTCATTGTGGTGGCATTTAAGGTTTCAGACAAAATTTTTTGGATATTAGGCAGGGAAGCCAAGAGTGGGAGGGAGTGGGAGCATTGATTAGAGGCACAGTATCAGTCTTGTAAATATTAGCTTGGTCTTTCTCTGCACAAACCCTGTAGGGGAAGGGGGTAGAAATTAAAAATTGCTCACCTGATAACAGGTCCCAAGAGGATTAGATGCATAAATAATGACAGAGGCTTGTCTTTGGCCAGATCTCTGTGAACAAAAATGAGGGTCAACTGGACCATAATGGATGAAAACATAAAGAAGGATAAAGTGTATGTCATCCAGTAGGTTTCGCTATTCTTTCGATAGATTCTAACCATGTACAAGGCAGATGCAGCCTCCCCACAGTACAAAAAGGTAGAGAAGAGGATGCCAAATGGAAAGGTAAATCGGGGGTTGGCCCCACGAATGACATCTTCCTCCAAATACGAAACTGGATCCACGTTGGGCTCCTCAGGAATTTCATAAACTTGGTCCATTGTCTAGGCTCTGAGTGTTGCAGTCTGGTCTTCAGAGCAACCCTCACCCCGACCCAAGAGAACCCTGGAGCCACTGCAGTCCGAGCACTGAAGAGAGCAGTCAAGTACAATTCCAGAACGGAGATCTGCTAGCTAGAGCAGAAGACCCCTTTTTCTAGTTTCATGCTGCATTTGTTGGAGTATGAGATGGAGGACCCAGGAGTACCCTTTGAACTTGACTCTTCATTGGCCCCGGGTTCCAATAATCGACAGACGTGCCTCGAAACCTGGACAGGGTAAAAGCAAGCATCTTAGCGCGCAGCCCCGAGTCCAGTTCCAGGCACCTGAAAGGCTTGGGGTCAGCTGTCTCCTTGGCCCCTTCTCCTTTCGCAGCCCTGCAGGGAGCGGGTAGCCACTCTGTCGGGGCACCAATACTCAGCAACAACTCTGGAGGAGTCCTGACCTGTACGCCCTCTCAAACCTGCCAAGAACTGAACCAGGGCAGAAGAGGGGGTGTAGTCTCAGCGTTCCTTCGGGGTCTCATTTCAGTGCCTGGGTACCCTAAGCTATCGTTAGGCTGTGACTATCAGTTCGTCCGTTCGCCGCTGCTGCTCTCTTAGGACCCGCGCCGTGCGGAAGGTTCTCCAGCAGGCTCCACCGATTCCCCAAGCTCCGCCCCCAAGGCAGCCAGCCCGGGGGTGGGGGGTGGTGCGGGGGTGGGGGGTAGCGGCTGGAGCAAAGGCACAACCCCAGTCCGGAGCGCAGTCTCAGGGGAAGAGAAGTGGAGCGCGCTACAGGATCCAGAGAAAGCTAGAAAGGCTTCTTTTCCACAGAGAAACTTTGCTGGCGAGAAGCACGACGTGCGGGGCGCCAGCCCGGGAGGGCAAAAGCAGATGTCGTCAGACTCTTGGGCGCCATCGGTTGCTGGGGTCCTCCCAGGCCTGCAGATCCAGCTGCGAGAGGTCGGCGGCTCCGGGAACTAAGGCACTGAAAGCCGGGGCGGGCGAAATGGGAGGGACGGCTGGGGCCAAACAAAACCAGCCTGCGAGTTCCAGGGCGGGCAGCCCTAGGATGCTCCGGGTGGAGAGGCGCGACAGAAAAGGGGACTTGCGCTAGCCTTCGGAACAGCTTCTCACCACGACCCCTGGATCCCAGAGGGAGCCACAGCTTTCCTATTCCCCCAAAGCAGCAGACGCCCACTTCTACCCCGCCTTCGTGAACTAGCTAGCTCGCACACTAGCACAACCCACGCGGTTACGCAGGTGTGTCTCTTTTGCGGCCTCAGGGTTGAACTTCCCTAGGTCCTATTGCCCTCCAGATACCATCACGGTGGGGTGCGGTGGAGGAGACCTGAGAGGCAACTGGGCCATAGTTTCCTTCCAGACAAGAAAGTGTGCAGCAGAGGTTAAGATAGAAAGGAGTGGTGAGGAGGGGGTGTCAAGACTCAAGGTCAGCACTGAAAACTTCTATTTGCCTTGATTTCCCCACTTGCAAATTGAGGCCAGGATAGGAACTTTAGAATGAACTTTCAGGTCTTTGGCTGGAAGCTTCTGAAGAGGTGCCAAATTCTAAATAGACTGGAGAGGAGCCAAGAGAGCTGTTAGTAAAAACTGAGACGGATGACTTAAAGGGCTCAGAAAATTGCTAGGATTCTTAAGATCAATCCTCCCCCATCTCACTGAGCTTTTGTTTTCATGCCTTCATTTGCATAATTCTAAACCCCAGAGAAACAGAAAACATCTGCCTCCTGGTAATAATACAAGTGTAGCAGAGACTGTGCCAATCTCCTTTTGCAGCAGGAAATCAGTAAAAAGAATAGTGAGGAGTGGCCAGCTAGCAGCCACCAAAATGATGGCCTGGAGAAAAGACTTAGTCTTGTGGTTGTGTTGATTTTTAAGACTCCTGCAATTGCTGTCTCCTTTCCCCAGGGCTGATTCAGGGACAAATCAGCTTCTAAAGGTTGTTGCCTTTGAAGTGGGCACACTATCTTGGTCTGCACCTGTGCTCCTGCTGGTAGCTGTGTTAGCTGGGTTAGCAGGCTGATCTTTCCTCCTTTCCTTTGCACAAGACAGGTCAACACTGTCTGAGAACACTTCACATATAGTGTTAATTGGTTGTGGCTTTCTAATTGGCACAGGGTTCTCCACCAACAGTATAGGGTAAAGAACTTCTGAGGGCTTCTTAGGAACGTGTTCTCAAGATGGATCTCAAGGAGGGTGACAGACTCATCTGTTTGCTGAGATGGGATAAATTGGTCACCGTAGCATGGGAGACTGAAGCTAGAAAAAATGTAGAATCCCAATTCTTTTAGCATTTCTTCGTTCCCTGTGCCTGCAGCACACCCCAAATACACAAATCTACAGGCCTTCCTACTTTGTTCCTAAACAGCTTCCTTTGGATGCCATTAAAGGCTTTCTTTAATCACCACACTACTTCTCTCTCCAATTCCATTAGCCACGTTACCCTACCACAAACCCTTTGCTCCAGTCCAGCAAACTTTCTCATTTAATTATACTTGCCTTTCTCATTTCCACCTCTGTGTCTTGTTGAGGTCATTTACAGCGGCTTTCACCCTTTTCTCCATGTTAGTCTAAACCCAAACCTTCCTTCAAGGGTCAGCTCAAGTACTACCTCCTCCTAGAAGCCTTCTTTCACCTCCCCAATCCTTACTTTTCCCTCTGTCTTTGTGCTATTGGCACACACTCTCTTCCACTAGTCCTTCAACTCTTTCTGTTTGCCTTGCCTACCCAATGATGCTCAAATAATATTTATTGTCGTTCTTACTGATGACAGTAATGACTTAAAATGCTGCTGCTGATGAAGCTTCCTCCCCCACAGTTCCACCAGGAAACTATGCAAGACTCGGGCACACTCATCTCTAGAAAAGCTGTAGCCACTGTAGCTGGGGCATAACGTTCTAGAGCATAAAGACCTGCTTCCTCAGTCAGCTGTTCAGCTCACAGAGGATGCCAGCCCACATATGTCCCTTCTCCGAGTTCCTACAGCACTTTTTTCTTGTCAACACCATGGCTTAGCACCAAATTACAAATTTATTGCAAGCGTATTATTTTTTATTCCACAACTACATTGCCATAAGCTCCTTAAAGGCAGAGCCCCTACTGTTACACATTTTTTGACTCCTCCATGGCTGATGCAGACCTTTAAGTTTCCTGCCATCTGATCTCCCTCACCCACCAGCTTCTCTGTTTTCAGCCCTAGGACTCTCTGGCGCTTTAGGTCACTAAATCCTCTGGTCTCCTATTTCCCTGTTCCTTTTGCCCTGCTGGGAGAAACTGAGAATTTGCCCTGTTTCTGTCCAACTTTCTTTCCTCTTTCAGGCGATCTCTAGACTTCAACCCTTTACTCTTCTTAGGAATAGAGACACTGGAAATGTTGACAGGCATGAGACTACTAAGGCCCTGGGAACCCCTCCCCATTAAGAGCACTCATCTCCCAGGGAGCTTTGGTAGCTCAGTTGGTCAAGCATCTGACTCTTGATTTTGGCTCAGGTCATGACCTCAGGGTCTTGAGATCAAGTCCTAAGTTGGGCTCTGGGCTCAGCACAGAGTCTGCTTGAGATATCCACCCCCACTTGCTAACTCTCTCTTTCTCTCTAAATAAATAAATAAAATCTTAACAACAACAAAAAAAGATGACTCATTTCCCAAAGACTGATCAGCTGAGGTGGTAACCCTAGGCTGCCCCCTGAATACTAGATAGCATTCAGGGTCCATTTCTTTTTCTTGCAGAACCAAAGTTCTGCAGGAAAGGGAGACCCAAGATTTGACTCTCCCCTGCAACACCTCCAACCCCAAATTCAGCAGGAACAGAGAATGAGTCTAAAAGCTCTTGGCATCTTTATTCAGAACACCACTGAACCATGTAAGGCTCTGGAATAGGTTTAAGCTTTCAAAGCCATTGCCACCAGACCTGACTTATAAGAGATAGCTGTCATGCATGAAGGAAGAGGAGAGGAAGGAATGAAATAGTGCAGCATGTGGCTGATAGTCATGGGACACTAGCTGGTGGGAGATGAAAGTCAAGGCCCAAAGAATCATTACCTAGGATGGAAGAATGGCTTCCTTCTATAGAATGCTCAATTTGAACTGTTAGAATCTTTAAAAGAGACCTTATGCAAAATTAGTTACGCAGCCTCTAGGCCTTCTCTTTTCACTGTAAAGCAACCTGAGTATGAAGAATTTTTCCTACCCTCTTCCAAGCCACTTCCTCCTCAGTATCAGGTGGGATAAGGGCCTGGAATCAAAACACAAGTGAGTTCCCTGCAACCCTTATCCCTAGCATACTTGTCTTTTAAAATCTGGTTTAAATGATCATCTAAATTAGCATTGAAGGGAAAGAAGGGCTATTGCAAAATGCAGCATGGAATTTGGGCGTAATGGGTGTTGCCAGGAAAATGGCAAGCTCTATATACATCGCCAAGTAGAGGGGAGGGATAGGAGACAGATTTTTTTTTTTATCTTAAATCTTGTTAATTTTATTTATTTTCTAATCTTAAGTTTTGTTGTTTTTAAAATCATGGATATATTGAGACATAATTCACATACCATGCCATTCACCCATTTAAAGGATACAATTAAGTGTTTTTAGTACAAAGGTGGGCAGCCATTACCATTACCTAATTCTAGAACATCTTCATCACCCCCAAAAGAAACCACATACACATTAAGCCCTCACTACCTATTCCTCTCCCCCATCCCCCCACCTGAGCCCTAGTCAACCACTAATCCATTTTCCATCTCTCTGGATTTATCTATTCTGGATATTTCATATAAATGGAACCATACAATATATGGCCTTTTGTGTATCTGGCTTCTTTCACTTAGCACAATGTTATCAAAATTCATCCACATTGTAGCATGTATTAGCACTGCTTTTTATGGTGAATAATATTCCATTGTATGGATATATCACATTTTGTTTATCCATTCATCAGTTTATGGACATCAGGGTTTGTATTAGGGTTCTCCAGAGAAACAGAACAAAGAGGGGGAGGATAGGAAAGGGCGAAAGTTTAAGGAATTGGCTCAACAACTATGAGGCTGGTTTGCAGGGCAGGCCAATTCAGAAAAGAGTTGATGTTGCAGTCTTGAGTACAAAGGTTGCAAACAGGCAGAACTTTTTTTTATTATTATTAAGTTTTTTATTTTAATGCCAGTATTGTTAACATACAGTGTTATATTAGTTTCAGGTATACAATATAGTGATTCAAAAATTCTGTACATTACTCTGTGCTCATCATCATAAGTATATTCCTTAATCCCCCATCGCTTACTTTACTCATCCCCCCCACCTACCTCCCCTCTGGTAACCATCAGTTTATTCTCTATAGTTAAGTCTGTTTCTTGGTTTGTCTCTTATTTTTTTCCCTTTGCTTATTTGTTTTGTTTTTTTAAACGCCACATATGAGTGAAATCACGTATTTGTCTTTCTCTAACTTATTTCACTTAGCATTATGCTCTCTAGCTCCATCCATGTTGTTGCAAATGGCAAGACTTTATTCTTTTTTATGGTTGAATCATATTCCATTGTACATATACCACATCTTCTTTATCCATCCATCTATTTATGGATATTTGGGCTGCTACCATAATTTGGCTATTGTAAATAATGCTGCAATAAACATAGGGGCACATGTATCCCTTTGAATTAGTGTCTTTGTATTTTTTGGGTAAATATCCAGTAGTGTGATTACTGAATCATAGGGTACTTCTATTTTTAACACTTTCAGGAACCTCCATACTTTTTTCCATAGTGGATGTACCAGTTTGCATTCCCACCAACAGTGCAAGATGGGTCCTATTTCTCCACATCCTTGCAAACACTTGTTATTTTTTATGTCTTTATTTTGGCCATTCAGACAAGTATACTTTGAAGTGATATGTCATCGTAGTTTTGATTTGTATGTCCCTGATGATGAGTGATGCTAAGCATCTTTTCATGTGTCTGTTGGCCATCTAGATGTCTTCTTTGGAGAAATGTCTGTTCATGTCTTCTACCCATTTTTAAATTGGATTGGTTGTTTTTTGGGTGTTACGTTGTATCAGTTCTTTTTATATTTTGGATATTAACCCTTTATTAGATCTGTCATTTGCAAATATCTTCTATTCAATAGGTTGCCTTTCAATTTTGTTGATTATTTCCTTCACTGAGCAGAAGCTTTTTACTTTGATGTAGTCCCAATAGTTTATTTTTACTTTTATTTCCCTTACCTCAGAAGACATATCTAGAGAAATGTTGCTATAGCTGATGTCAGAGAAATTACTGCTGGTGTGCTCTTCTAGGATTTTTATGGTTTCAGGTCTCAATTTAAGTCTTTAATCCATTTTGAGTTTATTTTTGTGTATAGTGTAAGAAAGTGATCCAGTTTCATTCTTATGCATGTAGCTGTTCAGTTTTCTCAGTACTATTTGTTGAAGAGACTCTTTCCCACCGAATATTCTTTCCTCCTTTGTCGTAGATTAATTGACCATATAAGTGTGGGTTTATTTTTGGGTTTTCTGTTCTGTTCTATTGATCTATGGGTCTTTTTTTGTACCAGTACCATATTGTTTTGATCACCACAGCCTTGTAATGTAACTTGAAGTCTGGAACTATGATGCCTCCAGCCTTCCTTTTTTTCAAGGTTGTTTTGGGGATTCAGGGTCTTTTGTGGTTCCACACAAATTTTAGGATTATTTGTTCTTTTTCTGTGGAAAATGCTATTAGTATTCTGATAGGGGTTGCATTAAACCTGTAGATTAGTTGGGTAGTGTAGAAACTTTAACAATATTTGTCCTTCCAGTCCATGACATGGAATGTCTTTTCATTTCTTTGTGTCATCTTCAATTTGTTTCATCAGTGTTTTATAGTTTTCAGAGTACAGGTCTTTCACCACTTTGGCTAGGTATTTTATTATTTCTGGTACAGTTGTAAATAGAATTGTTTTCTTAATTTCTCTTTCTGCTGCCTCATTATCCATGTATAGGAATGCAACAGATTTCTGTACATTGATTTTGTATTCTGCCACTTCACTGAATTACTTAATCAGTTCTAGCAGTTTTTGGGTGGATTCTTTTGGGTTTTCTACATGTAGTATCATGTCATCTGCAAATAGTGAAAGTTTTACTTCTTCCTTACCAATTTGGATGCCTTTTATTTCTTTTCTTGTTTGATTGCTGTGGCTAGGACTTGCAGCACTATGTTGAATTGAAGTAGTAATAATGGACATTCTTGTCTTATTCCTGACCTTAGGGGAAAAACTCTCAGGTTTCCCCACTGAGGATGATGTTGGCTATGGGTTTTGCCTTTAACACTTTTATTATGTTGAGGTATGTTCCCTCTAAGCCTACTTTGTTAAGGGTTTCTTTTTCTTTTTTATCTTGAATGGATGTTGTACTTTGTCAAATGCTTTTTCTGCATCTATTCAAATGATCATATGGTTTTTATCCTTTCTTGTATTGATATGATGTGTCACATTGATTTATTTGCAATATTGAATCACCTTTGCATCCCAGGAATAAATTCCCCTGGATTGTGGTGAATAGTTCTTTTAATATCTTGTTAGATTCAGTTTGCTGGTATTGTTGAAGATTTTTACATCTATCTTGGTCAGATATATGGGCCTGTAGTTCCTTAGTCTGTGGTGTTTTTATCTGATTTTGGAATCAGGTTAATTTTAGCCTCATAGAATGTATTTGAAAATATTCCTTCCTCTTCTGTTTTATGGAATAGTTTGAGAAGAATAGGTATTAACTCATTTTTATTGTTTTTTACGCTTTATTTATTTATTTATTATTTTTTCCTTTAATTAATGCATTCATTCATTTGTGGTTTTTTTTTTTTTACTTCCATCTCTTTATTTTTTTTT